>CM067361.1:17637928-17770428 GCA_034401795.1 Chaetoderma sp. LZ-2023a | reverse complement strand
CGGTCTGAACCCAAAGGGTTTACGTAATTTGGTTTGCTATGTATTGCATTCCTTTTTTAAAATTTTCGCAACTTCAACATTTTTCCTATTGTATGTTAGGGCAAAAGGGATTATCACCCTTGTATCCGATAGGGGTGCGTCTACATTTAGGCCACACGGCCATTTTCTCTGCAGACATTTAATCCAGAATGATTCTCTGAGAAGTCAGCATTTTTTCGTTTCTTCTTCTGTATCTAAAATTGTCGTCTGTTCAATTGGTGGATAAGATGGTCTGGCAGATTGAAATGCTCAGCTACAATAGTGTCCGCATTCAGGTGTATGTCGGATATATGCCTAGTTGTTTGCCCTACATATTGTTTTTGACACAGCCTGCGTGATAGTAAGTAAATTAAATTTTCTGTGTCGCAATCCAGGCATGATTGAATTTGGTACTTGTCCTTTGTTTGAAAGCTAATAAAGCTATCTTGGTTCGGGAGAAATTTGTCTAATTTACACCTAGCTTTTCCACATTTCCTGGAGTGTCCCCTCCTAGGGACTGCTTGGTCGTGGCCAATCTTAGTGGTGGCCTGATTTGTTGGGTTATATTATTTATATGTTATCTTCTGTAAGGTGTCCGACTTAATCTTCCGAAGTTGGCGGGTGGAGTAGCCTCTTATTTTCAGTGCATGAAATAAAGTTGAACATGCTGAATTTAGACGTTCTTTATCAATAGAGTTCCTATGAAATCGAATGATTTTTGATTTTAATACTCCTTCGAAAGTGTTTGAAAAGATTTTTTGTGGCGTAGCTGGTGTGAGTCCGTGGGCTTGAAATACACCTTATGATCTAAATAACCGGATGCATTGAATGTAGTGCCTTTGTAGCCCATTGGGTCTAAGAAGTCAACTGTGCTATCACTGATATCTGCGTTAAGCTTGATATTGGGATCATGACTATTTAGAGTGAGTAAGAATTATCCGAAGTCTTCTTTAGAGTGTGGCCAAATTAAGAAGATGCCATCCAGACACCTGTTAAAGTTAAGAGGGCTTTTATGGCTCTTTTAATGGATGTGTTTCCCATTCCGCCATGTAGATATTTGGGAAACTTGGGATAAAACGTTTGCCCATGGCGCAACCACTAATCTGTTGGCAGATATCTCCATAGAACTCAAAATCATTGCCTTTTAGACTAAGTTCTAATAGGGACAAGATCCCTGTATCAGGACGTTGAATATCTGGGTATTTCTTAAAGGCCCGTCGGATTGAGTTCATACCCTTTTCAATATCATCGTTTGCGTGCATTGACTCTACGTCTGGATTTACTAGGAATGCATTCAGTGGGGCCTTGATGTGAGCCAGTTTTGCTAGGAAATCTTCAGTGTTTTAGAAAGCTTGGGTGCCTATTAACAATGGACTGTAGATGATAATCGATAAACTCGCTGACCCTGTATGATTCAGAGCCACAGTCTGAAATAATCGGCCTACCTGGTGGTGTCATGGGATTCATCCAAGAGCTTATCGGTTTGTGAATTTTAGGCAGTAAGTAGAATGCACGTGGCTTGGAATCATATTTGGTAGACAAGTACTTAAATTGTTTTAGTGATCTTATCCTTTTTTAGTAATGCCTCGAGAATTTCATTAAATATGGGATAGTTGTGTGGCCAAATAGCTTCATCCAATTTTTTGTAGTGCTTAGCGTTATTCAGCTGTCTCAGAGCTTCCTGTATGTAATTATCTTTTGTCATTATTACTGTAGCCGAGCCCTTATCTGCAGGTTTGATGATAATATTATTATTGTTGCGTAAACTTTTTACTGCCTGGCGTTCATGTGCAGATAAATTTTGCTTATCTGATGTGGCTACTAGCCCACCTATGCGATCCTTTGTGATTTTTACACTGTTACTAATGGCTGGGTCAACAAGTTCCTGTTTCGGGTCCCAGCCCATTTTGTCTACAAAGGGGAGAAACTCACTTGTAGTATTGCCAAAAAAAGTCTGCTAATTTAATTTGGCGCTTAAATTCCTCATTTACCCATGTACCATTATCCAGTAGAGCGTCTAGCCCAGTTTTAGGTTTAGGTGTTGGAGCAAAGGTTAGTCCGTAATTTAGAAGTGATCTTTCTGATTCACTTAATGGCGAGCCAGTGAGGTTAACAATATTAGTACATAAGCCAGTGTCTGGGTGATTATGACCTTGACCCGATTTTAGTTTAAATCTACACAATGCAGCCAGTGGGTGTGTATTTTGTTTGCTGTTTCCTCTGTCCAGTGAATATTATCAGAGTCCACTCTGAATTGGGCTGCAGGGACTGCTGGTATCGGTTTGATACCAGGCCTAGAAGATAAGGCTGCTGAATTTATCTCTCTGATGGCTGTTTGCTGTGCAGAGGCTAGCTTGTTTGAATAGTTTAGGAGACCAAAACATATTTGTGCCTTAAGGAATTTCAGGCGGATGTCGCTGGACAAAAGTTGCAATCAGGATTTTGCGATGGTAAGATTTGCATCTTTATCATTAATTCCCATGTTTATGAAGATTTTCTCAGGTTGATGTGAGCCTTTATATTGCCTGATTATGCACCTAGCATAATTCAAATTGGTCCCTGGGAAACAGGCAACATCCATCTCAGGGCAGGGAGACAGATTTATCCTAATAAGATTGGATGAGCCAAAGAGTAGAACTTTCTTTGATATTGTAGGAAGACACAAATCAGTTTTCACTGTTCTCTCAGCTCGGAATTTCCAGAAAGTGGTCTTATCCGATGCTACAGGTGTGTTGTTCTGAACCTGTAGGTTTGGTCGATTGCTAGGTTGGGCTGGTGTGGGAGTGAAATTAGGATGGGGTATAATAGAGGAAGGAGGTGGCGTGTTGATATTGTGTCGGCGTGTTGATATTGTGTCGGCTGCCATTTGTTGTATATTATAGATCTGAGGTAGAGTTAAAATGCTTAAATATCTGTATTATCTCAGACTGTCTGAAGCATGATTCTCTCACCATACATTCATTTATTTCAACCATGTTATCGTATCTTAGGACCATGCTACCATTCATTAAGAGGGTAATTTTTTTCAGTGATGGTGCCGCTAGTCAGTACTAAAACTTTAAAAACTTCACAAATATGTGCCATTACAAAACAGACCACGGACATGAAGCAGAATGGCATTTCTTCGCCACGAGTCACGGCAAAAGCCTCTGTGATGGTATTGGTGGTACAGTGAAGCGACTAGTCTCATGGGCCAACTTGCAAGCAACCATGAATGACCATATTCTGACTGTAACTCAGATGTTTGATTAGGCATCCAAACACAATACATGCATCGTTTTCTTTTTAGTTTCTACGGAGGAAGTTGCAGATAATGCAGCAAAATTTTATTTGACTTCTGCTTTGAATCGCCAAAAACAGCTTCTGGCACACGTTCTCATCATTGATTCGTTCCAGTGTTCGATGGCAAGTTGAAGATGAAAAGAATTTCATCAGATTCAGATTTTACTATGGTCACTCTGTGTGAAAATATGTTACTATCGGCTCCACTACAACTTCCGAGTCCCAACAAAACATTCATGATCAGTTAGTGCCGGGAAAGTTTGTTGCATCAATTTATGACAAGGAGTGGTATGTTGGGAACATAGTGGAACATTCTGATGAACAAAGTGATGTACTGATTAACTTTATGAAACAGTCTCAGACATGACGTTATTCCTGAATTATTTCAATATGAAGGAGCTAGGACACAAAGTCAAAATCTGGTACACATATAGCTAATATATGTATGTTAATGTTATCAAAAACTCAGAATGCTGGGTAGTTGCCCACGTGGCCAAATCACCCCTGGTATGAGGGCCCAAATTCCACATTTTTAATTTTCATCACATGTTTGACCCATAGCTACACATTAATATTTGATTTAATTTAGATGGGTTTTTTGTTGAAGAAGTACATCTGGTTATATAATCCGGCTAACATCAAATGAAGTCTGTATGATGAATGACTAGCTAGTAATCCTATGACAAAATCTGCTAAAATACGTTCGGAATTGCATAAACACCCATATTTAGACATCAATACTACAGTAAATATAAGAAATATCTTAAGATTGACTTGATATTCTGATTTCGCATGTAGTAATTGTGTAGTATAGCAATTTACAGATAAATCTCTTCAAAATTAAGAAAGTTATTAGCATTTTAAAATGCTCCATCACACCGTACAGGACTCGTGAGTGCCAAAATGTGCCACGCACCCTTAATTTTAATTAATTATATCGTTATAAATAATTGGAATTTGGCAGTAAAACTTTGCATGCACAATCATTTCGATAAATGAACATTTGTGTGAAATTTCGTGGAAATCGGAGGTGGTCATCCGGGGACCCCTGGGTGATTTGGCATGGAATGGCCCTATGGATGATGGTATAATGTCAGTTGCAGAATCAGACGTTTCAATTCAAACACAAAGTTCACAGATGAAAGATGAAATTGTAATGTACCAATCAGAAGGTGGTGAATTGTTAGTGCCATACATAACGGCGAGACACGTTAAATATCGTCTACGCGCCATGATTCTGATATTTGAAAATATGGATATGTGTCTGTGGTAAAACTAAGACTCATTGAATTCGAAACTAAATTAGGAAAATGGTCTAGGAAACCAGCTATAAACCCCAAATCAAGTCAGTCTAATGATGGCATCATTTTACTAATTATGATTATCTGCACCATAAATTGCAGGAGATTAAGCACCGAATTAAGCACATGGTTGAAGAAGCAAATGAGAGAGATGATATTGCTTTTATACAGGAGATCAAAATTCAAATACCTGAAGTGTATGAGTTTCCCAAAGATGTTTCAAAAGGCCAGCTTTTTTATTCTTCATCATAAGACAATAGTGCGGGGGTGGCCCCACCGTCTCAGCTATGTTGACAGTAGATCCTCGTCATCAGATACAAATGGATGATGTATTTGTGCATCAATTGATGTAATAAGCACAAATTTAAATTCGATGTGCCTTTATGCACCAGCCTCTCATCAATTGCGGCATGCATTTCTAAATAATGTGTCCACAATAATTCAAGACAGAACGCCTGAAAACCTAATTATGTGCGGTGACTTTAATTGTACATTAGATTAGGCTAAATACAGCAACTCTAGGTCTAATATTCCTGACACATCTCACAATATTTTGAAATACATCTGTGAATATAAAATCTTGTTATACACTTATCGGATTGAAGATCCAGTGAAGGCAGGGAATTTACTTGGTTTTCAACCGATGGTAAGTTAGCTTCCAGGTTAGATCAGATCTGTGTAGAATGCGCAGTGAAAGGTTACATGTGTAAAACTAACATAAACCCAGTAAGCATATATAACAGACTCGTGGGAAGATGATACATCATACCTGCAATATAGCTCAAGGCAGTATTCCATCAGGAAAGCACGAGCAATGTGAAACCATGAAAAGGTGCTTCAGAGGTCGTGGTGAAAATTAATAAGAAAATTAATGATGGAGATTATAATTATTACGAACTATTTGTTAAATTAAACGGTAGATTAAACGAAATAGAGCAATATCAGTTTGATGGTGCCAAAATAAGGTCAAGAGCACAAAGGCACGCCGATAGTGAGAAGCCTACACATTATTTTTGTAACTTGGAAAAGTAAGAGGTGTAGCGACATTAATGCGCTCACTGAAGACTAATGGTGGTGTATCAGTGTCCTCAAATGCAGAGATGATGGAACCAGTAACCGAATTTTACAAATGATTGTATAAATCTGAGGGAAGCGATGAAGCTGCAACTAGAGATGTTTTAGCTGCTAATATAATACAAAGACTTCCAGATTCATGCCACGAAATCTTTGGCCAATCACTAACAACTGATGGTTTGCCAAAATCCCTCAAAGGTATGAAGGTAGAAAAGTCTCCTGGCTGCGACAGACTTCCAGTGGAATTTTACCAAATATTCTGGCACATATACACCTGTGCAAAAGTTAAGCACCACCCTATTTTTACGCACATGCGAGGGTATATTCATGTGCTA
The DNA here is from genome assembly GCA_034401795.1 of Chaetoderma sp. LZ-2023a. Classification (NCBI taxonomy): domain Eukaryota; kingdom Metazoa; phylum Mollusca; class Caudofoveata; order Chaetodermatida; family Chaetodermatidae; genus Chaetoderma; species Chaetoderma sp. LZ-2023a. The sequence continues at coordinate 17,764,418 of CM067361.1, read as the reverse complement.
TGAAGAAAGCAATAGCATAAACATTTATGTACCCATCCATCTTAGTGCAAGAGGTAATAATGCAACTAGAGGAATGCTGATTATGATGGTGGGGAAACACTGTATGTTTTTGTTTGAACTTGAAAACGAGGCCTGAATATGGTTACGTTGATACAACTGACAACTATTGCCCTACAGTTGACACACGTGGCTAGATTGTCATTAATGGTGTCTGAAAACGAAGTTTAACATCTGTGCACGAGTTTGAGACTGTCATTATTAATACCGGGTATATCCACCTTGTGCCTGGATGACGGCCTGGACACGACGTCTCATGCTGGTCACCAACCGACTGATACGCCATTGTGGTATTCGTTGCCATTCAAGATGGAGTGCGTCTGTTAATTCCTGTAGGTTCTGCACAGGAGGATCCCTCCTTCTCACCATGCTTCCCAGAATGTCCCAGGTATGCTCAATAGGGTTCATGTCAGGGCTCCTTGCTGGCCATGGTAGGGTTTCGATGGCATTCTGGCGGAGGTATTCATGCACAGCTCTAGCACGATGTGGTCGGGCGTTGTCATCCATGAATATAGGGTGGGTTCCAGGTGCATGATTTACAAAATGAGGGACCACAACTCTATCCAGTATGGAATCTTGATATCTTTGTCCATTTAGTGTTCCAGGTACAGTCAACAGATCCAGCTTACAATCAAATGAGATGCACCCCCATATCATAACGGAACCTCCACCAAATGGAACTTCTTCCATGATGTTACGTTGGTCGTACGCCGTGCGTCTGGACCTCCATACACGAGTTCGACCATCTGTGGCATGAAGCAGGAACCGACTTTCATCGGACCAGTGTACCCGTCTCCAGGATCTCATGTTCCAGTGTCTTCTTTCGTTGCACCACCTCAGACGCTCCTCTTTGTGGTGTGCAGTGAGGAGAGGACGTCTGACATGCAAGCAGCATACAGTCTCCTTTTGACGGTAGACATTGACACTCTATTGCGCGTTTTCCATTCTGGCTGAGCACTCTGCTGTTGGTGAATGGAGATCTCCTAACAAGGCGTACTAGGGCTCGATCATCACGGGCAGTAGTCTTCTTCGGTCTTCCAGATCTAGGCCTGTCCTTCACCTCATTAGTTTGCCCATGTTTTGCAATCAAACGACTGATTACAGTATGGTTAATGTTCAGCTGTCTGCCAATCTCTCTGCATGACATACCAGTGGTATGCATGCCTATGATTTGCCATTTCACACGATCACTTAACCTTCGTCTTGCCATAGCGGTTCACAATCAAGAGCTAATTCTCTCTGTACAAATAAACCACGGTCATGAACACAAAATTCCTAATCTTGTCGCCTAAATCTGTATGTAATGTTCTACACCTCAAACTGGACTTTTACATAACTGAACACGTGTGCTGTTTCCCGCCACGCACGGACATCAAGCTGCGTGAAGTCATGCATGCATGTGCATTTCGTACTTGGAATTATGTCAGCTAACGCGGGGACAAAAAGTATGGCAGCCTAGTTTCATCATGTTTCTACGTTCTATTGTTTTTGTTGGTGCTTAACTTTTGCACAGGTGTATATTTTGGTCCAGGATTAGAAAAAATAGCTGTTAGCATTTTCATCCAAGGTCATCTCCCTCCATCGATGGTCCAAGCATATGTTCGGCTTATAGACAAGAAGGGCGACCTAAATAAAACACAGAATTATATGCCAATCTCTCTACACTGAGTAGACTATAAGATTATTACACGGGCACTAACACTAAAATTTAGCGCAGTCCTAGATGAAGTCATTGAGGATGATCAAAGCTGCTCTGTGTCAGGAAGAACACTATTAAACAACACTTTGCTTATACAGGAGCGTATTCAATTAGTTCAACATAATTGCATCTCAGCAGCAATAAGTGCTTGATAACGAGAAGGCGTTTGACAGATTTGAATGTGATTTCTTGTTAGTCTTTAGACCATATTGGCTTTGATTCAAGATTTATTAAATGGGTAACTATTTTATATTCTGATATAACAAGTTGATATTTGGTAAATAAGCATCCATCCGAACCTGTAGCTCATTGTCCCCGTTTCTATTCATCATAGGTATGGAATTGTTGAGGCAACGTAATGAGTTTAGGGAATATGTATACGTGGCATGAATAGGCCACTAAAGGTTTCTCAATATACAGATGATACAACTGTGTTTGCGGGTTAAAATACGGATTTTAGAATTTAAAATGGCGTGTTATCAGATTAGGCATCATGGCATAACGTCAATAGACACAAATCTACGGTTTATTTTTGGGAGAATGGAAGGACAGAACTGACAATGTTATGGACATTAACTGGTCAATGATGTCATGAAGATTTGGGGTATTTACATTAGTAGAGAACAAGATGTATTAATGAACTGGGAAGAAAGGCTACCCGAGCTAAAGTGTGCATTAGTAAATTGGAAACGACGTCGCTTAGCTGTCTTTGGCAGGACATTTGGCCTAAATAATTTAATTTTATCTGATCTGTGCTATACCACTTCTGTAGTCCATATGCCCAAATCAGTAGAGTCAAAGATCAACACGTTACTTCTATCATTTTCTATGGGAGGGCAAAGCCCATTTAGTATCGCAGTCAATCCTCACTGATGAAAAGGATGATGGATGCCTGGATTTAGTTCATGTTTCAGCAACGTGTACTTCTTTAAAACTGAAATTCTTGAATAAGTTACTCACTTCAAACTCATCTCGGTCAAGTATTTCAAGAACACTTCTACAAAGTTACGCAGACCCATTTCCAGTAGAATGTTTATTTGTGCTATAAACTGCCACCTAACCATTAGAAGATCCCAAACATATATATATATATATATATATATATATATATATATATATATATATATATATATATATATATATATATATATATATATATATATATATATATATATATATATATAAAGAACAGCTCGAAGCTGTAAAAATATGATATGTTGATGATCAATGACACAACCCAATTGTTTGGAAGATGCCGTAGAGCAACATCTTTGGGTGTAACGAGTTGACGTGATCATGATGCTGTAATATATTTGCCCTCTATGGCCAAAAATTTCATTCAATATGTAACGTGATTTGGTAAATCCGAAATCTCGTAAATGGATTTCGATGAAGGATGTAGCAAGAACAACGTCAATGAGGCATATTGATGCTCAACGCTCATTTGTTAGAATAACGAATGCCATATCTGGTGAATGGTGCAAATTGCCGAAAGCACGTGGCAAGAGAAATATGTTGCAAGCAACATTAGTTTTAAGTCAGAAAATATAAAATACAACATAGTATCTAGAGACTGGTATAGAATTATAATGCAAAGATGGAGACAGACACCTTTTGCGGTTAGGCATTGGAACAATTTAGGATGCACGCCAAAGAACTGGAAACATGCGTGGAAAACAGTACATCTATCGTGTCTACCAGCAAATGCACGGGACCTGACATGGCGATTACTCCAACAAAGGCCATGGGTCGGCCATCTGACTTATCTGTGCAAAATAACAAGCACAGACCAGTGCCTATTAGGCGTACTGAGGAAGAAACTTTAGGCCATCTATTTACTCAGTGTCGCATAGCTACAGGATTTTGGACAGCAATATGCTCCTTGCTAAATTTGAAATCAAATATACGAAATTAATGGCTGAAACATTATGTTCAAAGATTGCTCAACAATCGGACGACTCATTAATAGCAAAGGGAAAGAATTGTTAGTAACCCTGTTATCTGTAGGAGTATTTGGCATCTGGAAGCATCGGTGTTCAGAGGCCAGAGATAAAACAGGAAACAACTAGCAAAGAGCAGTGCAAGCTAGATTTCGATCATTGTTGATCAGCTGCATTCATTGTGAATTTCACAGGCTAGTGGAACATGGAAAAGAAAGTAGATTTAAAGATGTATGGTGCAAAACTAGCCTAGTGCCAATTGAATTCGGATATCTAAAAATATCAGAAGCGGAACTTGTATAAGCTAGCACACTCGCTGCTTGCTGTATATTGATATATGCCATTTTAATTTAATTTAATTGCCTTTATTTTAAAATTGTACTGCCTTAGGAGACGCTAATCTTGACGAATATCATAACTTGGGGAATCGGTATAATTAAATTTCAAATGAGAATCCGGTCAATATTCTGGAGGTGATCTGGCTTTCGAGTATATTAGGTTAACAGAATATGACATCTTACATGTATACAATTAACGTCCTTTTGTAAATGTTTATTGTAGGCGTATTTGTTCCAGGGTAATTTGAAAAAACATACAATGAAGTCAATTTAGAATGCGAATCCAAAGCGCCATCCATGTCGTCGTACTTGTGTACAAGATTCAAGCTTAATATACAATATACAAATATCACAATTGAGCCGTCCATCAAAGGCAGAGCCTTGAGTCGATGGTCCCCCTACACACAAAACATTACAATAAATAGGGTGATAGTAAATTATACAAACATCAGTAAGTAAACACAGAACACAGGACGGCACAACATCTATTTTTGTATCATGCTACATAAAGGCTACTACGTCCGCCGGTAATTTAAGAATCGGCTAACTGGCATCAATGAGTGACTTGTTGTTATTTGTTGATGAGTTGCCTCGCCACTTGTTGGCCCAGCTTCACTCACTCACCATTTGTGTCTACTACTATACGATGTGCTACGTTAAACTACGTATGCTCGACTTAGCCTGCCTGTAAATAAGTTGCGGTAACTTGCTGCTAAGTATTGACGAGTCGCTTTACCACTTGTTAGTTAACTATGATCGCTATTTCGGCATACTACCACACGGTGTGCAAATAGTAATGGCTTTGTTGAATTATCCTATGTTATCTTCTTTATTAGGTTTGTTTTCTATGTAGCTATGCCATGGTTGTGGTATAGGGTAATAGATTATTTATATTGCACTGTTTTGATACGTGAAATTTGCATTGTTATTCATACATGATTAATAAAGCCTGCTATTTCACCCGATTTTCATATGGGGTGGGGTGGAGGGGGGTTGCAAGCCTTTTTAAAAGGAGTTCATCCATGAAGTTTGTTCGACTGCATCAGCTTCGGATTTGAAAAAAAGTAGTAGTAGTAGTAGTAGTAGTAGTAGTAGTAGTAGTAGTAGTAGTAGTAGTAGTAGTAGTAGTAGTAGTAGTAGTAGCAGCAACAGCAGCAGCAGTATTATTTTTATTATTTTTATTATTATTATTAGTAGTAGTAGTAGTAGTAGTAGTAGTAGTAGTAGTAGTAGTAGTAGTAGTAGTGGTAGTGGTAGTAGTAGTAGTAGTAGTAGTAGTAGTAGTAGTAGTAGTAGTAGTAGTAGTAGTAGTAGTAATACTTATTATTAATCTACTGTCTATAGACGACCTTGTTATATGTAATCTTTACTTATATCTCTGTAGATGATCTTACCATACCGATGCGCCCTGGTACCCCGGAACCTACAGGGGTAAGTTCATATTCGTAGCTACACCTTTATTGTTGTTGGCGTAACTTGAATATCGATTAGATGCCATCTAAAGCAATATATCACGGGGCTGATATAGAATCATTAGCTCACTGGGAATTCAATGTGCACTTGATTGTTGCAAAATTTGTTCGTCTGGTTGTCTGTCTGTCTACCCACCTACATTTCCGTCCATGCATCTATCCGTCCATTCAGTCATTCATCCGTCCGTTCTGTAGGCGTCCATTCGCCAATTGTCCGTACGTCCGTCCGTCCGTCCGTCCGTCCGTCCGTCCGTCCGTCTGTCCATCCATCCATCCCGATCCAACTGTATATCATTTCTGACATATATTTGTCTTCCTATGCCCCGTTCACCAAAACGCCAACCCACTCACTACCCCACCTATATATGCCATACCCGCGCGCCCACACACCTAACCTACCTAGCAGACAGGCAGGCAAGCAGGCAGGCAGGCAGGCAGGCAGGCAGGCAGGCAGGCAGGCAGGCAGGCATGTAGGCATGCAAGCAGGAAGGCGGGCAGGCAAGCAAGCAAGCGGGCCGGCAGGTAGGCAGTCAGGCAGGGTGTCAGGCAGACAGCCAGACGGACAGGGAGACAGACTTTCAGGTAGACAGGCATACTGTAGCCTAGCCACCATCATGGAAAGAAATAACAAAACTATTTCAAACTGCAATATCATCTCGCTCAAGAGAGAATTCCTTGAAAGCCAAGACGTTCTGAGACTAAATCAGTCAAAGGGATACCAATTGTGATTGAATGACACCACAATTAATGGTTAATCATTTTAATAATGAATGTGTAGCTTTTTCGTTCACTAGGCGGGGCAATGGCGGCGGGGGTGGCGGCGTCCAGATGATAAGCGATACAAAGTTACGCAGCCCCATTTCCTGTAGAATGTTTATTTCTGTGCTCTAAACTGCCAATTGATTCATTGATTGATTCATTAATTGATCCATCCATCCATCCATCCATCCACCCCACCCCACACACACACACACACACACACACACACACACACACACACACACACACACACACACACACACACACACACACACACACACACCCATCCATCCATCCATCCATCCATCCACCCACCCATTCACCCACTCACACACCCACCCACCCATCCATCCACCGACCCACTACCAATCCATCCATCCATCATTCTAGCCATGCACCCACCCACCCACCCACCCACCCAAAATACGTCCATCCATCCCTTCCTCCCTCCCTCCCTCCCTCCATCCATCCATTCATCCATCCATTTATTTATTTAATTTCAGGATACCCATGGAGGAAATTTGAACTTGTGAGTATTTTTGGGTAAAAATAAATTACCAATTGCCAAGAGAAACTATTATAATTTCCAAACTATGGCGTGGGATGTTTAATGAGAGAGGAAGACTGGCAATGGGCAGAGGCAGATACAACGCATAGAGAGAGTGCAAGCGTGAGAGAGGGCTATATGAAGAGAGAAGGGTTTGACATAAAAATGGGGAGAGTGTCTGAGTGCGAGTAAGTATGTCGTCACTGATTAGTGTCCTCTATTTTACCACGACCTCATCACTAAACATATAATTCTCACAACGCTATCTCTAAGCAACCCTATCCCTATTACCATGTATTATGATGAACTCTACGTCACTGCATGGTGACAACTTAGGTTTGCTAGATGTAGTCATGTAAGGGATTTTAAAATGACTCGTAATAATCTTACAAAATGTTAACATGATTATGATGATGGTGTGTTGCCATTTGTGTTTTGCAGTACAGTTATCAGGACGGCTCTAGATTTTCAAAAGAAGTTGAAAAAGGATTTCTGCGTTGAAGTTGATGAAGCGGTAGTGAATTCGCTTTTCAAACTATTTGATACGAATCAGGATAAGCGGCTAGACGAGATGGAATATGGGAACGTTTCTCTGTTCTACACAGTGAAGAGGTACATTCAAAAGAAATCCGATATTATATGTTACGTTTTCTGTAATATAGGTAAAGTTGACAAATTGCTGAGCCATTCCTACAAAAATTGCACCACCTGATGAAAATAAACAAACGCGATTAACAGTAGAACAAATTTAAAATCACAACATTGGTGTACCCAGCCTCTCTTGCCATTGCTAACTCAATTTGATATGTTTAATTCGAAACCTGAATCCTCTTTAGTGCAGATTGCCTAGTGTTTCCTCCTATTGAACGCTTGGATAATCTTCAGAGCTCTACAAATAGGTAATGGTGTGGAGACCGGGTGGGGGTAGTAAACAGGTAATATAAATCACGTTTGCTAATGGACCTTTACAGTTTTGGCTATGCCCCGCCCATCTCTAGCTAAGCTCCACCTACACCTCGATTGTGTTGGGATCGATCTATTCACCCAACTTCTTGACTCAATTTCAAGAAAACTCCACAAGGAAACTTGTTGAATATTTTGAAACTAATTTGACTGGGTGCTGCTCCTGCCTAAGTCAGCAACAGCACACGGTCAAATTAGTTTCAAAATATTTAACATAATGTTTATTAAATGGTAAAGACATACAATTCATACAATGTGTCGGAATATTAAGCACTAAAGACGGGCTATATCGAATCATTCATGCCGTCATTATTATGACGTAATCCTACACGTCACGTAGTTGATTATGACGTCTTATGTTTGATGGATAAACTTGAAACGGTGGATTCACAATTTATCTAATTGACACATTAATATTGAATGGGTGCATCCAATAAATTACGGATTTCTAATTCTCATTGTCACCTAGCCATACTGGCTATTTCAACATAACGCAATGATCAATTTCTAGCCATGTCCCGCCCATTCCTACCTATGCTCCGCCCATTCCTACCTATGTCCCGCCAATTCCTACCTATGTCCCGCCCATTCCTAGCTATGCTCCGCCCATTCATACCTATGTCCCGCCCATTCCTAGCTATGTCCCGCCACTTCTTAACTATATCTCGCCCATTCCTAGCTATGTCCCGCCCATTCCTAGCTATGCCCCGCCCATTCTTAGCTAGGTCCCGCCCATTCCTAGCTATGCCCCGCCCATTTCTAGCTATGCCCCGCCCATTCCTACCTATGTCCCGCCCATTCCTACCCATATCCTGGCCATTCCTAGCTATGTCCAGCCAACTTTTACTGCGAATTATTTTATTTTTTAAAAGGAGAATTTAACCAACATCACCGATAAAAATATCATGTACTTATTTGCAAACTAATTTTGACTAATTAAACAATGTCTTACAGCCTAAAAACTGTCTGATAAATCTTTAACAGTATAAACATCAAAACATTGTTTTCTAAATATAAACTAGTGCATCATCTATTTTGCGTTTAACACCTTTACCTGTACCGATGATCTTGAGTATGTAGCTTTTAACCATGCTATTACGTCATGACAAACAGGCTGCCCAAAACCCTCTATCGTGCCTTTTGTACAGCAACTCAGTTTTGATAAATCAAGAGGAAGGTCTGGTTAGGTGTCACATAAGGTCTGGTTGATAAATATATTAAAATTCTTTAATTTTAAATCTTTTTGGACACTGCATTTGCCAGGAATTATTAAGAAAAAATAACATAATAGAAATAAAAAATAAAACTACCACCGTCATAAGAAAAGCATATGATATCAACAGAAGTACCTGAAATAAAATATGCATACTAACAGAGTATCGAAATGACTAGATATTAAAAAGATATAATTGTAAAACATTTTTTACACATTAAATTGTATTCAGTATTAGCCACGATTCGAACCGTGGTACTTATGTTTATAAGACCAAGCCTCTACCTTTGGGGTCATGATGATATTCTCTAGAAACCTGGTCAAACGGCAAAATGTCCTGTTTCTCGCATGCGAAAACTGGTACCAAATGGAATATTTACTGATTTTGAAGGATGAAATATAAATAAGCATGGTATTTAGATTGCACATAACGGAAATAAACAAGCCTGTTATCAATTTAAGACGTATTTATATGAACAGCATACGCATGTAAATAATTGTATATAATGTAAAGCAGACGACATTTTCTTTAGCAACAACTCTTTCCATAGCAGCACACTTCAAATTGTCTCCCTTGTTTTAATCATAGTGCAGAGCTAACTCTATGAATTTTTTTTTAAATACACTGCTTGTCTTTTCTTGTATATATCTTAGCAACTACACATTCGATTGTTTCACAATTTTCAGCAGAGGAACAGTTCATATTATTGGTTATATAAATATCTTACTCGAGGCATTCTTGTTATGACATGTGATTTATGCTAGAATAAGTTAATTTGAATTAAGATTACTTAATATTTAACCAATCTTATCCGACATATCTGGCTTTTAAAAGAGTAAACACATGTTTCTTAACCCGGATCGACATATGCTCAGTTTAGGTTTAGCTATATTTAGTTAAAGTTTGCTTTGATTAGCATTGTATTCACAGATAAAATTGGCTGATCAACCAGGAAAGTGAAAAACAGTACAGAACTTCCAATAAATCCAAAAAGAATCTTAATGCTAAAAAAAGGGCTCCACTAATATATGCATAATTACTCTAAAGAATTTTGATAACTAAAGGCTAAACGTTAATTTTGAATTCATTAGGCAGATCATCAGGGTTCCAATGGCACGTTCCTAAGCACCATTTCTGATTTGAATAACATGTTGGAACCCATCATAAAATTCAAATTCGAACCTATGGTGTCACTGTAATCCACCTACTAATTTAACAGTTTCGTAAACAAACAAGGCTAATCTAATTAATTCTAAGCTTAGTTACGGTTTAGCTTTTTAGCAGAATACTGTTACATTAGGTTTAGTTCAAATATAGTTTGTTTTAGTAATATGTTGTGGCATTTAGGCTTGGATTGGTTTTTAGTGTGTTTGAGCTTTAGCTAGTTTGAGAAATATGATTACTTAGGCTTAGCTATGGTTATAGCTTGTATTACCATACTGGGTGTGTGTCTAGTTTTGATGCCCGTAAAATAAAAACAATGGAAATTTGGAGATACTGAGTATTATCAATATGTGAGCCTTGTGACAGCGAAAAAGCACATGGCTGTGTTTCAAACATCAAATTTATGAAAATTTTAAATTCGTGGAAAATCAAAAATAAAATTTATAAAAATTAAGAAAAAATTACCAAAAGATTATTTTTAATTCTTTTTTATATTTTTAGAAAATGCAGAAATCCCTAATAATATTTTTACAAGTAATCTTTAAAAATGGTACAAAGCCACATTTTATGTGGCATCAGATTTTTCCAAGACTGCTAGTCATTAAAGGGTTAATGCGTATTGGAATCGATTCAAAACTTTAAAACATGAATTCCCCGAATCGCAATTCCAAGATAACTATGGACTTGCTAAGTGATGGCGTATTTCCGGGTTCAGCTCGATTGTTAAATGTGCAAAATAATGGTTTTGTTTACAAATGATGACGTCATAAACACGTACTTATGATGTAATAAAGCAAAATACACACTTCCATGTTGTGAATCACGCGCAGTAACGTCATACTTAACAAGCCCATACACTTAAGCTATTGAATATTTTGGCACTAATTTGACTAGAGAATGTTCCTCTATTTAGGTTGAACCCTGGATTCACAGAATCCAAATGTTACGGTAATAATAAAAGTAAGATGTTGATTATTTTGAAAGTAACATGACTGGAAGCTGTTGCTGTCATTGGCAGCAACAGCTCCCACTCTAATTAGTTACAAAATATTCAACAGAATGGTTATTAAGTTATACGTTTATCAAAGACATACAATTCGTACATTAGTGACAGACTTCGATTTTCATTATTAATAATGTAAATAATGGACCTTTCCATTTTTAGCTATGCCCCGCCCATCACTAGCTAAGCTCCACCCACACCTCGCCGTGTTTGGATTGATCGATCCCCGAATGCCCTAGCTATCAATTTCCTGAAAACTATACAGGGAAGCTGTTGAATATTTTGTAACTAATTAGACTGGGTGCTGTTGCTGCCATAGGCAGCAACAGCGCCCAGTCAAATTAGTTTCAAAATATTCAACAGAATATTTATTAAATAGTAAAAGCAAACAATTTGTACAACAGCCCATAGACCGTCATCAAATATGCGTTCGTGACGTACTTATCGACGTCATTCATGACGTCATTCATTATGATGTCATTGTACACAGCACGCAGTTCATTATGATGTCATATGATGGGTGGGTACTCTGGAAAGGTGAATTATGACGTCAGTGATAGATCGGATCACGATAGTGCCATCATCTGCAGATATTAAATGCATTGTAATATGTTGGGTTAAAACACTTTAGGCCCAAACTAGATACAAATTCAATACCCGTCATGTATGAGTTGCTCATGCCATTTTTACCAGCTAGGTCATATTCCAACAACTACATGGGCATGAGTATTCAGTATATAGGATCTCGCAGCCAACACAAACGTAATTACGATCATCATCTGAAACTACAGGATCCTGTAATTTTTCTACGGATCCTGGCTACTTCTGTTTTAATAAATAAGAAGCAGCTTCATGGAAACGCAAATGAACACTCACATCTAAAGAAGACTCGATTAAAAGGGCTGCAGTGGAACCAGGCAACATAGATGCCATTGTGTCCTTCGTGGCATCCAAACGGTAGCTAGATATGGACATGAAATTACCAGTTCATGCCAAATGCAGGGATGATTACCTTCCGAATAAAAATAAAAGAAAGTGGAACTTTATTAAATAAAGAATTTGGCAAGTTTGAATTGGTAGAGAGAAATTCAGAGTCAACTAATTGAAAATTCCCAAGCCATGTCAGTGATCCACACACTATGCGACTGTGCATTAACGAAATACACTGAAGAAAAACAATTTGAAAATTCGCTGATTTCTTGGGTTTTTTTTAGATCGATTGTATTATCCCTGAGATTAGTAAATGTAAAGACAGGATCGGTTCCATGATATCAGTAATATAAAGTCATAAGTGATATAACAAGATGGAAACTTCATAAGAGAAGTCCGTCCAAAACAAATGAATCACAATGGCCTCCGCATAGCCAATTATTAGAGTATTATGAAGTAAATAAATCCACGGAAGGAGTTTAGAAATGTCATGATCTAAACCTAAGACGTTGCCTCTGGTGTGATCAGGAACAAGTGCTGTACTAGCACTGTATAGTATTCATAGGTTTGTGATTCATAATGCACATCAAAAGGTCAACCAGCAGACATTGTTCTGATATAAGACTAAATGAAGACACACAGGCAGCAGACCATTACATTTTGCATTTTGAAATAAAGTATTGAATCCTAAATGACCAAGTAGTATTAACATAGATCTGGTCCTCTGGGTTCTTATGTGATCCCGTTTAGTATAATGTATAGCAGAGCAAATATTGGCATTGCTAAAGTTCTGAAAAATAAAAGATATGGAATTGCGAAGCAAATTAAGTTAAAGTGGCTAGCCAGAACCGCTATCGAAAAACGGCCATGCGTGTTTAAAGCACTACGAAAATTGCCTGTGGTCGCGAGCTAGAAAAAAGAAATCCCGAAATTTGTTTATATTCAAATGCTGCAGTGAATGAGGAACATTCTGGCACTTAACCTTTTTAGAATATTTTAAAAACGAAAAAGTGACACGCGGACGAAAATTGGCGATATTGCGTTATGTACAAACGAATACACTAGCCTAGTAAGTCGCTAATAGTACATGCAAAAATAAAACGCAAAATGTTCCCTCGTATACGTCACAGGTCAAATGTCACCGTTCTTGCTTTACAAGCAGATACAGCTGTTTTATCGCATTTTTCTGTTGTTTAGGTTAATTATGTATATTGGAAAATATTACCATCTTTTTAATTAGTAAACGTAGCAAATATATCATGCCTTATTTGCTATTTCAAGAATGCCGCTGATTACCCCCTTTAAGCCATTTGGTTCCCGACAAGTCAATGTTTTCCAAAGAATATACGCACTCGGAACAATGTAGTAACGGCTGAATTGAAGTAGGCATTTGCTAATTATTCAACTAAATTCTCACCTCCCATTCACCTCCACTTGGTTACTGGTTTAAGTAGAATAGCTAGTGTATATTTAAAATTGATATTCATGTGAGGTATTATGGTATCATGACAACCGATATTCATGTGAGGTATTATGGTATCATGGCTACTAATATTATGTGAGATATTATGGTATCATGACAACCGATATTCATGTGAGGTATTATGGTATCATGACAACCGATATTCATGTGAGGTATTATGGTATCATGGCTACTAATATTATGTGAGATATTATGGTATTATGGCTACTGATATTCATGTGAGGTATTATGGTATCATGTCTACCGATATTCATGTGAGGTATTATGGTATCATGACTACTAATATTATGTGAGATATTATGGTATCATGACAACCGATATTCATGTGAGGTAGTATGGTATCATGGCTACTAATATTATGTGAGATATTATGGTATTATGGCTACTGATATTCATGTGAGGTATTATGGTATCATGGCTACTGATATTCATGTGAGGTATTATGGTGTCATGGCTACTGATATTCATGTGAGGTATTATGGTATCATGTCTACTGATATTCATGTGAGGTGTTATGGTATTATGGCTACTGATATTCATGTGAGGTATTATGGTATCATGGCTACTGATATTCATGTGAGGTATTATGGTATCATGGCTAATAATATTATAACATATATTTTGGTATCATGACTACTGATATTCATGTGAGGTATTATGGTATCATGACTACTGATATTCATGTGAGGTATTATAGTATCATGGCTACTGATATTCATGTGAGGTATTATGGTATCATGGCTACTGATATTCATGTGAGGTATTATGGTATCATGGCTACTGATATTCATGTGAGGTGTTATGGTATCATGGCTACTGATATTCATGTGAGGTGTTATGGTATTATGGCTACTGATATTCATGTGAGGTGTTATGGTATTATGGCTACTGATATTCATGTGAGGTGTTATGGTGTCATGTCTACTGATATTCATGTGAGGTATTATGGTATTATGGCTACTGATATTCAGATCAGGTGTTATGGTATCATGGCTACTGATATTCATGTGAGATAGTATGGTATCATGGCTACTGATATTCATGTGAGGTGTTATTGTATTATGGCTACTGATATTCATGTGAGGTGTTATTGTATTATGGCTACTGATATTCATGTGAGGTATTATCGTATTATGGCTACTGATATTCATGTGAGGTGTTATGGTATCTTGTCTACTGATATTCATATGAGGCATTATGGTATTATGGCTACTGATATTCAGATACGGTGTTATGGTATCATGGCTACTGATATTCATGTGAGATATTTTGGTATCATGGCTACTGATATTCATGTGAGGTGTTATTGTATTATGGCTACTGATATTCATGTGAGGTGTTATTGTATTATGGCTACTGATATTCATGTGAGGTGTTATGGTATCTTGTCTACTGATATTCATGTGAGGTATTATCGTATCATGGCTACTAATATTCATGTGAGGTATTATGGTGTCATGGCTACTAATATTCATGTGAGGTATTATCGTATCATGGCTACTAATATTCATGTGAGGTGTTATGGTGTCATGTCTACTGATATTCATGTGAGGTATTATGGTATCATGGCTACTGATATTATGTGAGGTGTTATTGTATTATGGCTACTGATATTTATGTGAGGTATTATGGTATCATGGCTACTGATATTATGTGAGGTGTTATGGTATCATGGCTACTGATATTCAGATGAGGTGTTATGGTATTATGGCTACTGATATTCATGTGAGGTGTTATGGTATTATGGCTACTGATATTCATGTGAGGTGTTATGGTGTCATGTCTACTGATATTCATGTGAGGTATTATGGCATTATGGCTACTGATATTCAGATAAGGTGTTATGGTATCATGGCTACTGATATTCATGTGAGATAGTATGGTATCATGGCTACTGATATTCATGTGAGGTGTTATTGTATTATGGCTACTGATATTCATGTGAGGTGTTATTGTATTATGGCTACTGATATTCATGTGAGGTATTATCGTATTATGGCTACTGATATTCATGTGAGGTGTTATGGTATCTTGTCTACTGATATTCATATGAGGCATTATGGTAGTATGGCTACTGATATTCAGATATGGTGTTATGGTATCATGGCAACTGATATTCATGTGAGATATTTTGGTATCATGGCTACTGATATTCATGTGAGGTGTTATTGTATTATGGCTACTGATATTCATGTGAGGTGTTATTGTATTATGGCTACTGATATTCATGTGAGGTGTTATGGTATCTTGTCTACTGATATTCATGTGAGGTATTATCGTATCATGGCTACTAATATTCATGTGAGGTATTATGGTGTCATGGCTACTAATATTCATGTGAGGTATTATCGTATCATGGCTACTAATATTCATGTGAGGTGTTATGGTGTCATGTCTACTGATATTCATGTGAGGTATTATGGTATCATGGCTACTGATATTATGTGAGGTGTTATTGTATTATGGCTACTGATATTTATGTGAGGTATTATGGTATCATGGCTACTGATATTATGTGAGGTGTTATGGTATCATGGCTACTGATATTCAGATGAGGTGTTATGGTATCATGGCTACTGATATTTATGTGAGGTATTATGGTATCATGGCTACTGATATTCAGATGAGGTGTTATGGTATTATGGCTACTGATATTCATGTGAGGTGTTATGGTGTCATGTCTACTGATATTCATGTGAGGTATTATGGTATCATGGCTACTGATATTCAGATGAGGTGTTATGGTATCATGGCTACTGATATTTATGTGAGGTATTATGGTGTCATGTCTACTGATATTCATGTGAGGTATTATGGTATCATGTCTACTGGTATTCATGTGAGGTGTTATGGTGTCATGTCTACTGATATTCATGTCAGGTGTTATGGTATCTTGTCTACTGATATTCATGTGAGGTTTTATCGTATCATGGCTACTAATATTCATGTGAGGTATTATGGTGTCATGGCTACTAATGTTCATGTGAGGTATTATCGTATCATGGCTACTAATATTCATGTGAGGTGTTATGGTGTCATGTCTACTGATATTCATGTGAGGTATTATGGTATCATGGCTACTGATATTATGTGAGGTGTTATTGTATTATGGCTACTGATATTTATGTGAGGTATTATGGTATCATGGCTACTGATATTATGTGAGGTGTTATGGTATCATGGCTACTGATATTCAGATGAGGTGTTATGGTATCATGGCTACTGATATTCAGATGAGGTGTTATGGTATCATGGCTACTGATATTCATGTGAGGTATTATGGTATCATGTCTACTGATATTCATGTGAGGTGTTATGGTGTCATGTCTACTGATATTCATGTGAGGTATTATGGTATCATGGCTACTGATATTCATGTGAGGTGTTATGGTATCGTGTCTACTGATATTCATATGAGGTGTTATGGTATCTTGTCTACTGATATTCATGTGAGGTATTATCGTATCATGGCTACTGATATTCATGTGAGGTGTTATGCTATCTTGTCTACTGATATTCATATGAGGTGTTATGGTATCTTGTCTACTGATTTTCATGTGAGGTATTATCGTATCATGGCTACTAATATTATGTGAGATAGTATCGTATCATGACTACTGATATTAATGTGAGGTGTTATTGTATCATGGCTACTGATATTCAGATGAGGTGTTATGGTATTATGGCTAATGATATTCATGTGAGGTATTATGGTATCATGTCTACTGATATTCATGTGAGGTATTATGGTATCATGACTACTAATATTCATGTGAGGTATTATGGTATCTTGTCTACTGATATTCATATGAGGTGTTATGGTATCTTGTCTACTGATATTCATGTGAGGTATTATCGTATCATGGCTACTAATATTCATGTGAGGTATTATGGTATTATGGCTACTGATATTCATGTGAGGTATTATGGTATCATGTCTACTGATATTCATGTGAGGTATTATGGTATCATGGCTAATGATATTCATGTGAGGTATTATGGTATCATGACTACTAATATTATGTGAGATATTATGGTATCATGACTACTAATATTCATGTGAGGTGTTATGGTATCATGACTACTGATATTCATGTGAGGTGTTATGGTGTCATGACTACTAATATTCATGTGAGGTGTTATGGTGTCATGGCTACTGATATTCATGTGAGGTATTATGGTATCATGGCTACTGATATTCATGTGAGGTATTATGGTATCATGGCTACTGATATTCATGTGAGGTATTATGGTACCATGGCTACTGATATTCATGTGAGGTATTATGGTATCATGGCTACTGATATTCATGTGAGGTGTTATGCTATCATGGCTACTGATATTCATGTGAGGTATTATGGTATCATGGCTACTGATATTCATGTGAGGTATTATGGTATCATGGCTACTGATATTCATGTGAGGTGTTATGGTATCATGACTACTGATATTCATGTGAGGTATTATGGTGTCATGGCTACTGATATTCATGTGAGGTATTATGGTGTCATGGCTACTGATATTCATGTGAGGTGTTATGGTATCATGGCTACTGATATTCATGTGAGGTGTTATGGTATCATCTCTACTGATATTCATGTGAGGTGTTATGGTGTCATGTCTACTGATATTCATGTGAGGTATTATGGTATCATGGCTACTGATATTCAGATGAGGTGTTATGGTATCATGGCTACTGATATTTATGTGAGGTATTATGGTGTCAGGTCTACTGATATTCATGTGAGGTATTATGGTATCATGTCTACTGATATTCATGTGAGGTGTTATGGTGTCATGTCTACTGATATTCATGTGAGGTATTATGGTATCATGGCTACTGATATTCATGTGAGGTGTTATGGTATCTTGTCTACTGATATTCATGTGAGGTATTATCGTATCATGGCTACTGATATTCATGTGGTGTTATGCTATCTTGTCTACTGATATTCATATGAGGTGTTATGGTATCTTGTCTACTGATTTTCATGTGAGGTATTATCGTATCATGGCTACTAATATTATGTGAGATAGTATGGTATCATGACTACTGATATTCATGTGAGGTGTTATTGTATCATGGCTACTGATATTCAGATGAGGTGTTATGGTATTATGGCTAATGATATTCATGTGAGGTATTATGGTATCATGTCTACTGATATTCATGTGAGGTATTATGGTATCATGACTACTAATATTCATGTGAGGTATTATGGTATATTGTCTACTGATATTCATATGAGGTGTTATGGTATCTTGTCTACTGATATTCATGTGAGGTATTATGGTATCATGGCTACTAATATTCATGTGAGGTATTATGGTATTATGGCTACTGATATTCATGTGAGGTATTATGGTATCATGTCTACTGATATTCATGTGAGGTATTATGGTATCATGGCTACTGATATTCATGTGAGGTATTATGGTATCATGACTACTAATATTATGTGAGATATTATGGTATCATGACTACTAATATTCATGTGAGGTGTTATGGTATCATGACTACTGATATTCATGTGAGGTGTTATGGTGTCATGACTACTAATATTCATGTGAAGTGTTATGGTGTCATGGCTACTGATATTCATGTGAGGTATTATGGTATCATGGCTACTGATATTCATGTGAGGTATTATGGTATCATGGCTACTGATATTCATGTGAGGTATTATGGTATCATGGCTACTGATATTCATGTGAGGTATTATGGTATCATGGCTACTGATATTCATGTGAGGTATTATGGTATCATGGCTACTGATATTCATGTGAGGTGTTATGGTATCATGACTACTGATATTCATGTGAGGTGTTATGGTATCATGACTACTGATATTCATGTGAGGTATTATGGTGTCATGGCTACTGATATTCATGTGAGGTGTTATGGTATCATGGCTACTGATATTCATGTGAGGTGTTATGGTATCATCTCTACTGATATTCATGTGAGGTATTATGGTATCATGGCTACTGATATTCATGTGAGGTGTTACGGTATCATGGCTACTGATATTCATGTGAGGTGTTACGGTATCATGGCTACTGATATTCATGTGAGGTGTTATGGTATCATGGCTACTGATATTCATGTGAGGTGTTATGGTGTCATGGCTACTGATATTCATGTGAGGTATTATGGTGTCATGGCTACTGATATTCATGTGAGGTGTTATGGTATCATGGCTACTGATATTCATGTGAGGTATTATGGTACCATGGCTACTAATATTCATGTGAGGTGTTATGGTGTCATGGCTACTAATATTATGGTCCCAAGTAAAGTGTGAGAAATTATGTCATACATAGCGTTCAATGTTTTATGTATGTTTCGTCTTTTCAGAGGCACAAAGATATATAAGGCAATCTTGAATGAAAGCAGAAATGATACTATGAAGCTACCTGGATTCCTTAAGGCGATGGCCAAGGTGTGTTCACAGAAACAAGATGACTTTAGCCTTGAGGTGATGTTTGTCAACTTTGCCCAATTGGATGAAAGGAATGGCGATCCGAAGTGTATGGAATTGAATGAATTCATTGCCTACCTACAATATATGAAAGGCTGAAGAAACAAATTATCATGACCATTTTATATAGTGGTCTCCATCTTGTGTGGGTATAATAATTTGTTTCGTTAAGATAGTTGTCTTATATTTAAATGTGCAGTGTGTGCCTATGATAATTTGTTTAATCAAGAGATTCGTATATATTGATCGCCGTCTTGTGTGTCTATAATACTTTTTTTAATTAACACAGTTGTTTATATTGATATTGATCAGTGTCGTGTGTGCATATACTAAGTTGTTTAGTTAAGACTGTTGTATTATATTTAACCTTGCCTTGTGTGTCTATAATAATTTGTTTAGCTAAGACAGTGGTATTATATTGAACTGTGCTTTGCGTGCCTATAATAATTTGTTTTGCTAAGGAATGTGTTCAAAAGAAAGGGGCATAACTAAATCGCATTCTCCAGGAGCAGACATATTTGGGAGCGGGCAACGTGGTATAGCACTCAACAATGACAGCACGTAGATCATGCTACTGTTTTCATCAATTATTAGATATAAACTGACATACGTGCATCTACTACTAACTCAATAGCCAAAGCACTTCATTCTAATGTTTCCATAAGTTATTAGTTATAAACCTACAGATGCACATCTAGTACTCAATAGACACATGCCTTTATCATGGTAATGTGTCCATCGGTTATTATCATCACGTTTTGAAAGTACATGTGGATATTATAATCACATCCGTTTGACTGTCCATCTGTTCGTATGACTGTCCATCCATCTGGTTGACCATATGTATACCACGCTATCTCCTCTCAACCCCTTGGGTGGAATTCAACCAAATTTGGTATATGGGTTAGGCATATGATTGCGCTTTTCAAGACGATATTTACATTTGAGTCCGTCCACAGTCCCCTCAACGTCCTCAGCCGTGGTTAGCAGTGTGGTCAAAAGTTCAAATATGCTAAAGAGACTTTCCGTCATGCTATCATCGCACGTGGAAATCAAACTGATATGTGGGGTACCCTTATAATTGAGGAGTATTTGACCACATTATGTTTCGCTCCGTCCACATCGGGGTGGGGAGGGTTGGGGCAGGAGGTGAGATCCCAAGATCAGATATCTTAAAAGCAATGTGTTACAAACTATCTGTCACACCATCTCTTATCAAAACATCGTGTGGATTCCAAACAAATTTTGTGAGTGGATCACCCATATAATTGCGGATGCATGATGGCACGTATGTTTGCTTCCGCTTCCAGTTGGTCAAAGATGTATTGTAGTGCAACTCCTCTAAAACCGGTGGGCGGAATTCAAGCAAATTTGGTAGGTGATGTATGCATACGATTGTGGAGTACAATACACCTTTACATTTAACTCTGTCCTCTTGGCTGGTTGGTGGGGTGTGGCTAAATGCTCAAAACGGTGGTGATTTGCGATGATGCATCATCAACCGAACAATCTATTTAGTTATATACTGACAGACGCATGTCTAGTTCTCACTCAATAAATACATCAATTTAGCTCATTTTAAATTTCCCATTACTTATTAGTTATACACTGACAGACATACGCATTTCTTATTCATTGATTATTTGCATCACTCGCCTGTAGTATTACATCATGTTCTTGATGTTAGCGGTGTATCAATAGACACGTTTAGCTAATCACACGGCGCTAAGCACATGGTTTCACGAAACGTCCTTGACAAGCCGGAAGGCGAAATGCGTGTTTATTTAAGACACAATCACATAAACACATTACCTCAATGAGCACCTGCGGGTAACACCAAAGATGCTGCTATTTCACGCAATCTTAGAAAGTGTTGATAAATTATCGATTTTTGTGAGATACTCGCGCTAGTCTTGGATAGGTGTGAGATGGGTTTGGGTGGGTCGGTGGGTGAGTGGGTGGGTGGGTGGTATGCCTACGTGGGTTAAATTAATACATCTATCCTTACGGATAAAACTAAAGGAGATCAGGTGATGAATAAAGCATTTACTTAATAGACAATATGAACAATGGTTTACCTGAAAGATACAAACACTCGTTACCATTGTCTCGCAAACACTTTTAAAAAAGCTTTGCTCATACTAACATTTCCCTGCTAACATGAGTGCCCTCCTCGCTCTAAGAATGAAACAGCTCTCAAAGCATGCGATTTGATTCTCTGTGTAAATAGTAGCCTAATTAGAATCAGGATATAATATTCAATATATTTAGCAATATAAATAAAGCAGTGTTGTATTTTGACATTTTGTTGCCCACATATTCCCATATCATCGGTCACATTTCAACCAGCTAAGCGGATTGTTTGTTCGTAAGCATCATTATCAGTCTATATGATGTCACATAAGCGTAATGGCATAAGACACTCTCTGAAAACTCCTGAGTGTCTGCTCGCAAATGAGTCTTAACTTCAATCCGATTATGTGTGCGGTTTTGATTGAGGAAATTATGATTGCTACATAAATGCTGCCCATTTCTAGCTAAGCGCCGCCAGCCTGGTAAATTAATGTTAACACTGAGCCATCCATTCTCAGAATGCCAAGCTCAATGTAACTATGCAGTTAAGTCCATTGATATGTTGATACCAAAATGGAAGCAACAGGCCCCAGTCAAATTCAGTTTTATTAAGAATTCAACAGAATGCTTATCAAATTATACATTCACCAATACCATACAATTCAGACATTTGCTGTTGGACATTTGCCCTTTCGGTTTCTAGCCTATATAATGTAATGTCCTTTAACCGGAGTGGTATTTTGATTATGATGTCATATGCTTGAGTGACAGATAGCATCGATCCATGAACGTATATGCTCTTTGGAAATAAATAATGTCTTAATTCTCGAATTGTTTTACAGCGATGTCAATTATAACGATACTACCTAGTGATTATAAAGAAACTATAAACGTTATCATCTCTCCCCAACTTTGAATCTAAATTTGGACAGAAGTAACTTATGAATATGAGAGAGTCAATGAATTATGGAATGGTTGAATGATAGAATGCATACACGAATAAGTAACTGAACGAATGAACCAGGAATGAACGAGAGAATGATTGCGTGAGCTAATTAGTTAACAGACGATTGAACGGACGAAAGAATGAATGAATCAAGGAACGATATGGCAGAGAAACACGAAAGTAGGCGATGCAAATCATGCAGTTGAAAATATGAGGAGGCTTCGTGGTAATAATCTCCTTTAGAATAGGGAATCCGAAATAATTAGGCCACGGTAATGCCAGAAATCTGTCTTCATGTAAGTCTTAGCATACAGGTTTTCAGAGAACCAGACACAGTTCACATCGAGATAACTGTCACTTTTAGCTCAGAGAGTGTCAGCAATATCTTTAGACCAAAGAAATGTCCGAAATCTGGTCTTCCTCCTAAACTCTTATTACACAAATAATGTGGCAGGGCATCAAGTACAGTTCACATCATGTAATAAGTGTCTCGGGACGAATTGAATGGGTCTTGTTCATGAGTAATGGAAACATATTTTACCTTGTATTAAACATATGTTTACAAAGGCAGTAAAGAAGACTCGGAAGACTATATGTGGGAAAATAGAGTTTATTAAGAAATTGAGAAAAGATCGTAGCAGTATCCATTCATGTCCTGAAATAATAATATGGTGCTATGGTACGCGGCAGAATTGATATGACGAATTGATCGGACGTGTTGGGTTTAGAGAAGGAATCGATGTTACGCTTCAGAAAAGTGTAGGAAGTCTAATTATTCTAGATGGCATGATGGATAAATGTGATAATACAGTCCAGATTGTTAGTTAATTGTTATTATATAGTTGTATTTCAAAATCTAAGAGAAGCCTCCTCAATTAGATGTTAGCATACCAAATGTTGAAGCCTCCTCAATTAGATCGTAACATACCAAATGTATTGTGAAGAAAGATGACACCTCCACGCCCGTCTCCTCCATAAGTACCAACTTTGTTGGGAAACTAAGTCATCAAGGATTGCGAGCTGACATCCGCATACAGAGGCAAATCTGATTATGTCTAACCTTCTTCAAACAAGGAGCTTACCATAGCTACGTAGAGTTTACGTTGTCTGAGTGCAACATCAAAGAGGCACACCTTAGGTGCAGAATGTGAACACTATAACATTGATAGCACATGCATTCAAGACACTGAAATAGCTAAACACACAGAGCAGCAACTACAGACAGGCCATAAGCCAATACCCATGGAGCAAAAACAGGCCACATACCTGGGCTTAGGATTTGTATTGGTACCAAGGGTATTTAACCATGCCAGAGGTTTTGGAAACGTCAGTGATTGTGTTGCATTCATCGACCTAGCTATACCTACGCGAAAACACACCACCACTAAATGTCGCATAGTCAAAGCTTATGCCCCAACTACCGAAAAATCCAAAGCGAATCCAGCAATATTAGATTCCTTCTAGCAGAAATCAGCTCCGCCATTACAATACAGGCTAGATAGCAACTGTTCATGTGTGGAGATTTCAACTCCAAGCTGGGTAAACGCAGAATTGCGGACAAAGGTTCAGGACTCGGCTTATGTATGGAATCGTATGGAGAGGGCACACACAACAGCAATGCAGATGTACTGCTGGCATTCCTTGGTTGCAATGGCCTATTTGCCACAAATACGGCTTTCAAACACGCATGATGTCAGCAGACAACATGGACCAGACACAGTGCTGATCGCAAAGCCCCAAAAGGTTATATGGCTACAACAGCTGTCTTCAACCAAATATACTTCATATTATGAAAGACAGAAGCAAAACCCCTACTTCGGAATGCTCGCTCCTATGGAGGCACAGACCACAATTCTAACCATAAGCCAGCCATTACACGCCTTCAGATGAAGGATCTCTAGCTAAAGAATAAACTCTATTCCAGGCAAGAGGGTAGAGTCACCAGCAACCCACCCAAGCTCATTAGCGACACTGATCACAAATTTCATACAAAAAGGCCCTCGGGGAGCAGACAGCTAACGTCGACGTAAGCTCCAATCCAAATGAAGCCCTAACCAAAATATTGAAATCTATGGAATGATCAGCTACCTGCCCCATAGGTGTTCTTAAAATCGAACTAGGTATACTGACGACCCTCTAGTAGCAAAACTGTCAGCAGCACAGAAAGTGTTACAGCTGCGCATCTATCAAGTAGACCAAAGTGAAGAGCGCACCAAACTATGCCGGAAGCACAATAGCATTCTGCTCCACATTAGTGAACGCTTAATATATCCTGCTATTCAACAGTCAGATGCCCTAGCTGATTAAATCACTGCCACAGATGACTGTCACAAAATGTTTAGGGCAGCCCGAGCACTGAGAGTTACTGTCCACCCACCACCACTCACTGTACACAACTCTGAAGGACACTTTATCGGTACTGACCAGGGCAAAGTGGAGGCGATTCGAGAATGGTTCAAGGAACAGTTCACTGACCATGATGATGAGCCCTTGCACCCGTTCTCGGGAGACACCAGGCCATTACTAACACCAATTAAAACAGCAGAAGTTGAGAAGGCACTTAAAGCCCCGAAAAATGGGCGTGCATCTGGACCTGAAGGCATGAGCAATGAACTATTCAAATATGCAAGTGACATTATCTCAAAACCGATCACGCACCTAGTCAATTCAGTTTGTATGCATCACCTTCTCATCGATACTGTAGGTCAAGCCACCGTTATCGCATTACTCACGCCCAAGAAGCCACCTGACCCCCAGCCAATATGTGGCCCATTGTGATCCGCAAAAGCATATGGAAAATCATATCCAATGTTACTCTATGCCGCATCCGAGACAAGATTGATGACTTCACTGGATAATGTCAAAGTGGTTTCAAGCGAGGACGCAGGTGTGTAGATATTTTATAGGCTCAATGCATGCTTGTGTCGGTAGTGCTGTCCGAACACTGGAATTTCAACAAAATGGGAATTGGCATGTCACGATCCTTCGACACAAGTAAATGCTAAAAATCCTAGATCTACTATGCCAGGCCAGTTGCAATGAAAGCGAGCTGCGTCTAGTGAGACTACTGCTGCTTGCCAACACCAGGCTGAGTGCTAGTCAGGTCAGTGAAGTCTGTAGTTTTAGACATCAATCGCGCACCCCCCCCCCAAGGGAGATGGTCTATCGCCTGTGCTTTTCACCTGTTACCTTGCTGCTGCCTTGACATCCATGTGGGAATGTTCCACAAGACCTCGTGACAATACTAGATATGCCGCTAGAGATGGAATATAGCGACGTTGTGGACTTCACATACGAGGAAAAGAAACCCATTGACGAACTTCTCCCAAGAGCAAACCAAAAATTGAGAATCTCTTTATGAATAACTCCAAAACAGAGTTCCCCCACATATAAATATCTACAAAGCATGAATATGACGATCCACTTCGTAGCGACGAACGATGGAGGAAAGGTAAAGTCACTGCTGTGTTGTACTGATGACATTGCTGCATGCTGTGCCATGGTGAACATAGCTGTCCAGTCCTTCTGGAAGCTATGGATTCGTAGATCAAAGATGCCGTTGCTAAAAAGGCTACGTTTATACAATGCAACCTGCGTATCATTGATGCTGTATAACTGTAAAAGCTGGGCAGCTCCAAAGGCAGGTCTAGACACACTCGATGACTGCCACCGCAAACACCTACGTGCCATCATGGCCAGACCGCATAATTTCCAATGATGTACTATACAAGATGTGCAATACGTCGCCGTGGTTTGTAAAGGTCGCCCAGCAAAGTTGGTCCCTGTTTGGCCATGTGCTTTGGATGACAGAAGTGACACCGGCACAGAGAGCCTTCGAATTCGGCCTACTCGGAGCCAACAAACACAAAGTCAGGATAGGATGTCATTGCATAAATCTGCTAAGCGTACTACGAGGTGACCTCAAGAAAGTAGGACTCGGTAAACTAAAGTCAAGAATGGGCCGGAGGAAGCTAAGAATTACGGCTGAGGACAAGACACAGTGTTGATTGTATGTGTATGATGTTTCTACTACTACAACCACAGAATACAGTAACCATACATACCAAATGGATCCATCAAATTAAAAATGTCTAATGTAAGCGTAGGAAGAACATAATTCGCCTCAAATGCGATTACAAAGTAATATCCATCCTTCTAAACTGTGTTACGTTTATATTCAGAGGAACTAATAAATTATGTCACCAAGGAGTGTATGCTTAAGTTTTCGGCGAAGGCAACAGTAAAATAAGGAATAACGTAAATATACAGTGCTCAAACGATTTGATAAATGCATTATGTGAGACATGTTCAAATGCATTGCTAGGAAACGTTAGACTTATGCATTCCAGACGTAAGCAATTCTCAAAATATAAACGTCATATTCGCGATTCAGCCAGTCATAAAATAACGAATTCGAAGGGAAAATAAATACAACAACCAGGAGGGTTCATATAGCCACTAATACCATTTATTCCAGGTAATGCAGCGCCGTTATTAGGAAAATTATTTCGACAGTAAAATGGATCATGCGCGTAAAATGGCACTCGTACCTCAGAAGCTAATAAATAATATCAACAAGCAGCCTAAAATTTCATTTTTTACTACTGACCGAAAGATACGTGAAGCAACCAATTTAGAAGCTGAAATATCAGACATCTTATTGCTGCGTGGCCTAAGTGAACATGAGAAAGTTGATATGTACATGTATATATGACAATAATTGTCAGTAGTTGTCATTTTTATAAACAAGGATTAAGTAGCAGCAGCAGCAGCAGCAGCAGCAGCAGCAGCAACAGCAACAACAACAACAACAACAACAACAACAACAACAACAACAACAACAACCAGAAGCTCCATAGATTGATGAGTGCTACAATTAATTCCCAAATCATATAAACAGTAGAACAGAGACGATCTGTGACCCACAAAAGTAATTCACTCCTAAGGTCTGAACATCTTTTGCGTAATGCTTTCTTTTGTGGGTCCCAGCACTTCTCTGTTCTGATTGGATGTTAAATTTCCTTTGTTGGTCCCATCTCTTCTCTGTTCTGATTGGATGTTAGATGTAGAGGGTGGACCATAAGCCCCTCCCTATATTAAATCATGTGACTCTGGTCATCCGATAGCACTCTTAGTGTCCTATCGCTTACTGATGATTGACTAGGGTTAGTGAGGGTATTTAAGCGGGTTCAAAACGCACCGATCTCGTCGAGACAGTACAATACGCAATGGTTAATGTATTGTGTAAGGATAATTGACAGGGTCTAATGATGGCAATTAGGCAGCTTTCAAAGTCTTTGATCTCTTCGAGACAGGACAATGGACAATGGTTAATGCATTGTGTAAGGACAATTGATAGTCTCTAATGAGTGTAATTAAGTAGCTTCAAACTACCATCCCTAGCGCCCTCGGCGTTTTAGATGTAGAGGGCGTGACCACAACTCCTGCTCCTAATTACATCACATGTCTCCAGTCATTACTTCATGAATGATGTGAGATATTCCGTTATAATCGCTTAACAGGCCATCAAGTTGTACGAATTGTATGTCTTTACTATTTAATCAACATTATGTAGAACACTTCGAAATTAATTTGACTGCGGGATGTTACTGCGTATGACCGCAACATCGCTGAGTCAAATTAGTTTCAAAAGATTCAACAGCTTACATGTATAGTTTTCTGATTCAGAGTGCATGGATCGCTTGATCCCAACGTGGGAAAAACATGCGTGGCTCTTGCGTAGAGATGGGAGGAACTAAACTAATCATCATAATTTTTAGTCGACTCTCGCTACGGAATTGAATAGCAATTTGACTGTAAGTTGTTGGTTTCTAAGGCACCAACAACATTGTGGAATTATTAGCCACACACGTGCAATCAATATATTACTAGTTAGGTAAAGTGAGAATAGGCCTATATACGCTTTCTCGCCAAGAATGAATGCTTAGCAAACGGCGTGTATGTTTCGTTGACAGATTTATGCGTTTGTTTGAAATGCAGTGGTCGAACAGAAACGCACACACAGTAGCTAGGTGAAATATTTACTTAGTGCAGGCAAAGCGTATTTTGGCCATATACTCGCTCTACTTAGATAGTAATACTGAGCCCCGTGTGATTCTATGGACAACAGTTTGATAACGTTGTTGGTGGCTTAGTCAGCAACAACTTACTCAAATTTCTCTTCAAATCTGTAGAAAGTGTTGACTGAAATTTATGATGATTATTTTAGAATACATAGACTGAAAGCCGTTGCAGCAACACTTTTCAATAAGATTTGTATCAAATATATAACTATGTACTATATACTAACTATGTTGACAACAGTTTGACTGAATGTTGGTGCTGTCATTGATAGCAACAACTTTCACGCATATTACTGTCAATGTATATAAAAGCTTTCCCCTATTTTCTCATGGACATTTACACACTGCCTCTGAACAGTATTGAAATACGGACTGTCGAATGTATTGCCGTGAATACGCCCTACGAGCATGTTTACGCTTCCAGCGCTGGAGGACAAATGACTATTTGCACGCGCAAACAGGTTGGTTTTGTTTGAGAAATCCTGGCTTGTGCAGACAATAAACTAAACAAATATGGCGTCCAATAGTTACAACGATTACGGAGTCAATGCATTGCATGCTGGGTAGCATTGCACACGGGTAGCATTGCATACTAGGTAAATTGAACAGGCTTCTCATATCTCGTGCAAAAGTGTCTATATTTAATGGAACACGAGAGTTGTAACGTTCATCCCAGACAATATTGGCGACAGATGGCTCGTCTAAACCCGCTATTATCTATGGTATTGTGATGGGTCTATGTACAAGTCAAAGCATAGCAATTATTCATTCGGATATATACAAATGTGTAAAATTATAATTTATTGGAAAATCCGTCCATTCAGCAGTATACAGGGTACCCCTGTACCCCCTACTGACCCCCTAACCCAGGGGTCAGTACAGCGGAGAACATCCGCAGTCAAGCGTGATTGGCCCTGGTTTTACACAAGGAGAACAATAGCTGAATTTGCAATAGACTTATAATCACCAATATTGCCTTGGGTTAACGTTAAGCTTGTGTATGCAAACTCGTTATTGCGTTCTTATGACTCGAACTACACATTGTGATAGTGACCTGGGAGTTGAAACTTCTTACTTAACCTTTGAGCAACTGTGTTAGCGAATACACACCCCTCGTTTAGACCACTACTATATCAATTTTTAATATCGGTAATACATGTGAAATTGAGTGAGAAAAAGAATTCAATAATTTTGGGTTATAATTATGACAATAATTCTAGATTATAATTATACGTATAATTTATTTAATCCTAAGATATTATTCACGCAAATCTGTTGAATATTTTGAAACTAATTTGACTGGGCGATGTTACGGCTTATGGCGGCAACAACGCTGAGTCAAAATACTTTCAAAGTATTCAATATAATGGTTATTAAATAGCAAAGACATACAATTCATACAACTTGACGGACTATTAAGCGATTATAACGGAATATCTCGCATCATCACTGGAGTTAAATTTATTGCCAGTCAATGGAGGAATCTAGTTTTAGCTATGTCCCTCCCACCTCTACCTAACAGCCATGCATGCTTTTTTCACGTTGGGATCAAGTGATCCATGCACTCTTTCAATCTTGATTACCAAAAAACTATACGTGTAAGCTTTTGGATATTTTGAATCTAATTTGACGCCGCGGTGTTGCGGTCATAAGCAGGAACATGGCCCAGTCAAATTAATTTCAATTTCAATAGGAAGGCGCTATGGATAGTCGTTTAAAGATACTTAATTACACTCATTAGAGACTATCAATAATATTATTGTCCTTATAAAATATATTAACCCTTACATCCATTGTCCTGTCTCAAAGAGATCGGAGCTTTTGAAGTCGCTTAATTACCTTCATTAACCCGTTTGGTAGAAGCCTATCAAGTCATAGGAGATGAGTTGCAAGTCGTGCACATAGGTCAAAAGTCGTGGCACGATAGGCAGGTTCATAGTTGATCTTACAAGCTCGGTGACAGAATGCGGGTACAAGACCAAAGACGCAGTAAGGGCCTGGCTCCTAAACTACAATACAAATGGAAGGTGCCATGACGTATTACACGGCATCTGACTGATGTTACCTACGTTCTGAAAGACCTGGCTGGTACTGAGCACATTCTCTAATTTGATAAAATAAAACCTTATCTTGAGGAACGAGATGAATCTAATCATATGGATGAGTCCATGCGCACCTAGACTGATGCCTTATGTCAGGTCACTGCACCACACGTTAACCCTGATAGCCTCGGTGCATCAGAAAATGCTGCGCCGGCAATTCACCTTTCCATAGTAGCCGTTCATCATCAGACCTCGTATGACGTCATAATCAGCTCAGCGCGTGTATGATGACGTCATAATTATTACGTCACAGAGAGTTCTATATGGACCTTCACTAAGTCTCAAATGGTCCGACACGTTGTATGAATTGTATATCTTTGTAATTCTTTGCTATATAATAAACATGCTGTTGACCATTTTGAAATTTAGGCAGCAAAAGCACCCAGTCAAATTAGTTTCAAAACATGATCCTGAATATTTTGAAACCAATTTAACTTGGCGCTGTTGCGGCCATAGGCAGCAACAGCACCCAGTCAAATTAGTTTCAAAATATTCAACAGCTTACATGTGTACTTTGTTGGAAATTGATAGTCAGGGTGTTCAGAGATCGATCGATCTCAACACAAGCGAGGTGTGGGTGGAGCTTAGCTAGAAAGGGGCGGGGCATGGCAAAAACCGGAAAGATCCATTGATACGGTGCCAGCTAGCGCCAATGATCTCTTACCTAACGAGCTATGTGCCAACACAGAGGTTCGTGCAGAAATTTCTGAAATCTTAAGTCTTGTGCAGATATACGTACAGTCAGATGCCAGGACAAACACAACTTCCACCATAAGACATGTTACAAGTCGACATATAGTAGCGCCAGCACGTTACGCTCATTTCCTTAACCGGATCGAGCCAATAACACTGCTATTATGTGTCGACATACTAAACCTTATTAGCATTGACTAAGAATCAGTAATGTTTTCCCACCAGAAACACAGAGAAAATTATGATGGTGAAAATAGTCAGAAGGACGCTCTACAATATAACGCCTCATAAAGAAACACGTGGTCTTATAACTTTCCAAGTTGCCAAGCAAGGCACTATTAAAAGGATGGCAATAACGCTTGAAAATAATAATGTTAAATTTTAATAGGCTATTCTAAATGAACGTATGCTGACAGCGATCAGCTGACAGCCATCAGCTAAGCAAAATGAATGGGCATGAAAGGGAAATGGAACTACGTTTTATAAGTAGCTACGTCACGCTCCGTGCCCAGGAACTAGCATTGTTATTTAAGCAGCAGGAGCGGCTGAAATTGCCACTTGCTCGCATAGCGTTGTGACGTTCATAGCGCCTTATGTTTTAATTAAGCATTTTCCATCGACTGACGTCTTTCAAAGGAGAGAAAAAATGCTAAGCAAGAAACTTACCATATAATTTTATTAGAGCGTCTCGCTAATACCGTTACGAGAAGCAACATGATCAGTAGCAACTGCCACTATTGCAAGCGCACATACAGTCGGGTGCTCGACATGCATCGGCACTCCAATGCCTTCACCCTAACACCCGCTGGGAGTGCTTGCTGTGCCCGCTGCGACATCACCAATTTGACGAAGCCAAGCAATATCTGCACAGCGCTCACGAGGCGTCAGTAGAGGTGGATGGTGCCGCTGCCAACCCTGAAGCACGTGCCTGTTGACCCGACGTCCACCACGATGTCGGACGACGTCTCAGGACACATGTCCTTTGAGGAAGAATGTGGCTACGTGTCAATTTAAATGACAACAGCAGCCAGGACGAGTGGGGGGGGGGAGAGATCCGTCATCCTTTCCCCGCCCGGCATCAGTGCACCATGCCCCCCCGCCCCTTGTGCCTATGCTGTCGCCTCAAGCAGGTGTCCGTTGGCCCGACGTCCAGTACGATGTCGGACGACGCCTCAGGACACATGTCCTTGGAGGAAGAATGTGGATACGTGACCAACTACGTCCATTTGTATGACAGCAGCAGCGAGGACGAGGGAGGAGATCCGTCATCCTTTCCTCGCCCGGCATCAGTGCACCATCAGTCCCCCGCCCCTCCTGTCCCTCTACTGAAGCCACTTCGCGGTGCAAGAGATGGCGGACCCCATCACGGCTGCTGCGCAGCCGATTCCATAGAGGCATCTTCGTCCTCTACAAGCGCTGAGGGAACGACTGGAAAAGCATTACAGCTCTAGACATTGAGGCTGGCCTCGGGTTTCCTCTGAATGCCAGGTTCCCTCCGTTAGCGTCACGCCGATGCCACTATCTTCCTCTCGCAGACCCGCTAGATGAGTTGTCGCCTGATATATCTGAGGAGAGAATTTCGTCGGCAACTACGTCAGCGCCAAGCTGTGTATCAGTGGTGAATGACCAGGCATCACCACCACCTCCGACGATGGCCATCGCGTATGCAACTTTTCAGCATCCGTAGTCCACAGCAACACTGTTGATGTGAGCGTGATAACGACACCTTGGGGGTACTGCCACTTTTATCACGAACGTCCAAACCCATTATCTCATTGTCTGTCTCTAGGGATGAAGGGACGGACATGTGATGTGCTTTCCAAACGCATGCCCCGCTTGTAAGATATCCATCAACTTTTTAATATGATCGCGTTTCTTAAACACGCAGGCGCTTTATAAACACGCCAAGCATTTTTTAACATGCTCCAGTCTGTTGGCCTAAATGCCCACACGATTCCCGTTACAAGTCGCGTTTCTTGTTAGAAAGTATTGAAATAATTTCACCCTTGTGCTTGAAGATACGAAGCCCTTTTAGTGTGGAACCTATTCACCTTTCCAGAGGATCCATCTATCAGCTGACGTCATATGCCGTCATAATCAGATAAGCGGAGAGCAGGATGACGTCATAATCATTACGTCATAATTGATTATATTTGGCCCATCTTTATCTCTTAATAGTCTGACACGTTCTACGAATTGTTTGTTTCTACTATTTAATAAACATTCTGTTGAGAATTTTGAAACTAATTTAACTGGACGTTGATGCTTCCATAGCCTGCAACAGCGTCCAGTCAAAGCAGTTTCAAAATATTTACCAGCTTACCTGTATAGTTTTCTAGAAATTGATAGTCAGAGAGTTCAGAGATCGATCGATCGATCCCAACACGAGCGAGGTGTGTGTGGAGCTGAGGTAGAGATGGCGGGGCATAGCTGAAAATGACAAATCATGGCACCCGTTACCTAGCACGATATGCGCAAATGAATATTGTATATTGAGAATATTTTTAATATTGTTATAGTCAAGAACCGCCGGAGCGTAAGACCCGCCAGGGGGTGCAAGATTGCGTTATTCGTTTGGCATTTTAATGTATACGTGGCACATTAAAGAGTGGAAACAAATGCACAAATTCTCTCTCTTTCCTTTTCTCGCTTAATCACTGCACGGAGCACGGAGGGGATGGGGATACTGTTGGGAGAATTTGCTGTGTTTAGACTTGGTTAATCTTGAAAGTAAGCACAGATGCATTACAAATCTTAAATACGCTAACCTATAAGCCACTAAAAGCCTCGAGTATCCAGATAATTACTTCGATTCCTAATTGTTTTATAGACAATATAATCTAGCTGACCCTGGTAATAACGTCGATTACCACGAGCTATGATAGCGACCAATAAGAAGCTAATTTATATGAAGTGATTATGTTAAATTTGTGTACACCATTAATATGCGTATAACTACGGATATTGAGGGATACAAGATAAAGAAATCCCGTTTCAAAAGTAGGCGTACACTTTCCTCCGAAGATCAACTTCTTATACAATATGGCGCATTGTTTTTGTAAACAACATGCTCAAACGCGTCCGGCCTCATTAGACCGAACGGAATGCGTGGTGGGCGTGGTGGGGGTGGGGATGGGGGGGGGGGGGGGAGGGACAACCAAGGAATGATTAGGAAAACCAGTTTCTTCAAGACGAATACGCATGGTGTAAGAAAGCATGACGTCACCAGTCCTTTATAAGGAGCTGAGTCTGCTAAGTACGACAGTTCGCTCATATGGCTCAACCAGAGCAGTCGATTCACAACACCCACTTTCATTCTGGTAGAATAGGCCACATAGTGCGTCAGTAACTAACACCTTATAGAGCATCGACTACCCACACGCCGGTGGCGGGCAACGTCAACGCTTGCACAAGAACAATCCTGTGCGTCAACCATTCAGACTTAGACCAATTCACCTTTCCAGAGTATCCATCCATCATCTGGCCTCGTATGACGTCATAATCAGCTAATTAAGTGTATGATGACGTCACAAGCATTACCTCACAAAGGGTTCCATATAAACCGTCATCCAATCTAAAATAGTCCGACACGTTGTATGAATTGTATGTCTTTGTAATTCTTTGCTATTTAATAAACATGCTGTTGAATACTTTAGGCAGCGACAGCAACAAATCAAATTAGTTTCAAAATATTCAACAGCTTACCTGTGCAGGTTTTGGGAAATTGATAGTCAGGGTGTTCAGAGATCGATCGATCCCAACACGAGTGAGGTGTGGTTGGAGTTTAGCTAGAGATGGGCGGGGAATAGCTAAAACCGGAAAGGTCCATTCTGTGGCGTTTCAGGCTTTACTGACACCAGGTATCAGACTTATATTATTTCCAACATCTGATTCTACCTATCTCTTGCACATTCTAGTGGACTCTTTTTAGTGGATTTTCCGTGTTGCTCAGACACGTTTAGCGCCAGCTAATGGAATTTGTCTATTTTCAAAACGGCGATGAGTGAATGTGCTACGTAATGTTTATCCATTGGTGTTGACTACCCTCACTATGGTTGCGGGAATTACTACTGCCTAGCGCAAGGCACGTACTCTGAAATGTTACAGTAGTAGGGCGTGGGTACTAATAGCAGCGTGGGTACTAATAGCAGCGCTCTTAGGTGAAGTGTCTGCACTACGCCAGCAATGTTAGCGTTGTTATTTACCTAGCGCAAATTTGTGTTTTGCTATAAATCATCAGACTGGTTTCGGTACTAAGCATCTCAAAATTTCACAAATTAGAAGTTAGCGCGCCATTTCGCATGTCATACTGTGTGTTGCTTTCCCACAAACGCAGTGATCAACCCCTTTATTTTACCACACATATTCTACGTGCGTCTTATGCAACATGCGTCAAGAATTAGACTACAGATTTTCACACGAAAAATAGCAAAGTCCACACGATCGTTGGGACTCTGTTAAATTGCATAAGAAGTAAAGCCTAGTGCCACTAAATACAACTCTCTTTCAGTTCCTTATAGAGATACGTTTAGTTGTTTGGATTTGTAAGAGTCACTTAGACTTTCAACTTTTACGCCCGATCTGGCTTAGAAACTTTAATGCAAGTCCCTTTATTGGCGGTCAAGTCAAAGGTTACGCATGGAAGAGCCAGGAATACGTCTTATAGGACATAGATAACTTTGACACAAATCTATCAAGCAATTTTGAAAACTGCGCTTGGCGCATGGAAATTCTAGCAGCAACTGGCCTTTTTGTCTTGTAAGGCTGGGAGTACACCTCTGCCTCTGATAATATTGGGAAATTTAAATGAAGATTTACTAGATCCAACTCTTCACAATCTCAAATACTTTATCACTTTATACAATTTTAACACATCGATTAGTGAACCAACACACATAACACACACACAACTGCGACACGTCATGACCCTATATTAACGTATAGCAATATTGAATCAGTTCAGTCAGGTGTTATGCACGAATATACGGAATATAGTGACAATTCAGCAACATACGTAGCTATAAAGATGCCATTACACATCATGAGAACTTATACACGAAAAAGATTGAACAAGGAAATTTATGATACACCATGGGTAGATTTATTTTGGTCTTGTGATGATGTTAATGAAATGTGTGATATATTCAACACGGTATTTCTATATATGATAAATAAATATATCCCAAACAGAATAGTGAAAATTAGGTCAAGTGGCAAACCTTGATTTGACGGTACATTAAGGCGAGCCACCCGACAAAGAGACCGTCTTAGAAAAAAAAACCCACCGTCAGCACCAAGCTGACTGGTGTAGCTTTAAAAGACAGCATAATAACGTTACCAATATGAGGAAGAAGGCATAGCATGACTGTGTAGGATCGGCTGATTTAATGCTTAATGAACTCTCTATTCCCAACCCATGTCCTTACAGGAAATTTGTTAAACAGCTTATACACGGCAGTACTACAACACATAATCCTCCTCTAATATACAATGATAATGGTTGTGCAAAACATGCGACCACTGACTTGCAAAAAAGCAACATGTCTAAATAATTATTTCTCATCCATTTCAAACGTCGATGATACAGGTGCGCATTTACCAATGCTTGAAAGAAAAATTAATAATATACTTCCGACATTTCGATTCTGGAGTCCGAAATAACTGACGTCATTAAAAGACTGAAGTTAAACAAAGCTTTTGGCAGTGATGAGATGTGTCATAAAATGCTAAAAGAAACGATCTACTCCATAGCTTTTCCGACCATTATACTTGCTATTCAAAAAATCTATCAAAAGTGGCATATTTCACGATGCATGGAAAACAGCCACCGTGTTCTCATTATTTAAGAAGGGCGATCGGGAACTACCGGAAAATTATCGACCAATTTCACTGCTAGTATTGTCGGAAAAAACGCGGAAAAGATAATTTCAAAAATGTTTATAATCACCTTATTGGGCATAATCTCCGATAAAAATACCAATCTGGCTTCCGCCCAGGCGATTCGACTGTATTTCAACCTAATGCGTTGTGCCACACCCTGTCAAATGCACTAGATGAACACAAATCTGCATGCATTGTACTTTGCTATATTTCGAAGGCATTTGACAGATTCTGGCATAGAGGACTGTTGTTTAAATTAAAGGAGCGTGGCCTGGGAGCGAGTTTTCTTACATGGTTTAAGAGCTACCTATCTTCAAG
Organism: Chaetoderma sp. LZ-2023a; assembly: GCA_034401795.1. NCBI lineage: Eukaryota > Metazoa > Mollusca > Caudofoveata > Chaetodermatida > Chaetodermatidae > Chaetoderma > Chaetoderma sp. LZ-2023a. Next base: position 17,726,272 of record CM067361.1, on the reverse strand, counting down.
AAAGCAGTGCGTCTCAGTTAATCAAGACACATCTTCAATGGGACAAATTCAAGCAGGTGTCTCCCAAGGCTCCGTAGTCTGTCCACTCTTATTTTTTAAATTTATATAAATGATATCTCACCGCCTATCGAGGGCATCTTAAGAGCATGTACCGACGACATTGCATTATGCTTCTCCAGTGCGTCAGCCATCGACATAGAGAGAAAACTAAACAGAGACTTAAACTTAATTTCTGCATTGTCCAAACAATGGTTAGTTCTCATCAATACTACAAACAATGGTTAGTTCTCATCAATACCACAAACAATGGTTAGTTCTCATCAATACTACAAACAATGGTTAGTTCTCATCAATACTCCAAACAATGGTTAGTTCTCATCAATACTACAAACAATAGTTAGTTCTCATCAATACTACAAACAATGGTTAGTTCTCATCAATACTACAAACAGTGGTTAGTTCTCATCAATACCACAAACAATGGTTAGTTCTCATCAATACTACAAACAATGGTTAGTTCTCATCAATACTACAAACAATGGTTAGTTCTCATCAACACTACAAACAATGCTTAGTTCTCTTCAATACTACAAACAATGGTTAGTTCTCATCAACACTACAAACAATGCTTAGTTCTCTTCAATACTACAAACAATGGTTAGTTCTCATCAACACTACAAACAATGGTTAGTTCTCATCAACGCTACAAACAATGCTTAGTTCTCTTCAATACTACAAACAATGCTTAGTTCTCTTCAATACTACAAACAATGGTTAGTTCTCATCAACGCTACAAACAATGCTTAGTTCTCTTCAATACTACAAACAATGGTTAGTTCTCTTCAATACTACAAACAATGGTTAGTTCTCATCAACACTACAAACAATGCTTAGTTCTCTTCAATACTACAAACAATGGTTAGTTCTCATCAACGCTACAAACAATGGTTAGTTCTCATCAACGCTACAAACAATGCTTAGTTCTCTTCAATACTACAAACAATGCTTAGTTCTCTTCAATACTACAAACAATGGTTAGTTCTCATCAACGCTACAAATAATGCTTAGTTCTCTTCAATACTACAAACAATGGTTAGTTCTCTTCAATACCACAAAAAAACGTGAATCCAACTATAACTCACATACTTTCATGTCCCCAGATATCGTTTTAAACAATACACTATTATCATCAGCACAATCTAGTAAGTATCTTGACTTAACCATTTCAAAAGGTTAAAATGGACTCCTCATATAGAGCACATATCAGAGAAAGCTGCAAAGATCTTAGCTACCATGCGCCAGATGAAGTATAATTTAAACAGGAATAAGTTATCCAAAATCTACACTGCATATATATGCCCTGTGCCCGAGCATAGCATTGAGGTTTGAGATGGTTTCTCTCGCCGGGATTCTGGAAAGACTTGACAATGCTTCAAAATGCAGGTATTAGAATGATAACTGGATTGCCACGATACGCACGCATGCACGCACGCGTCCACGCACGCACGCATATATATATATATATATATATATATATATATATATATATATATATATATATATATATATATATATATATATATATATATATATATATATATATATATATATATATATATATATATATATATATACACACACTTATGGTACTTTGTGGGACATTGTGTGTTTTGGTACTTTGTGGGATCTTTGCTTTCTCATAGGAATTTTGGCTTAAAATTCAGAATTAAGGTAGTTTTGATATCCGTAATAATAAATATAAAAAGAAGTATTGAGTATACTTAAGTTTGTATAAAACCTTGTGGGTCACCGATTTTATGACTTTGTGGGATACTGACGCAAATGACCCACAAAGCACCCAAAGTAATATACAGTATATGACTTTGTGGGACACTACATAAAATGACCCATAAAGCACCGGGATGATCTGTTAATATAATACATGTAATATATGTTAGCAGCAGCAGTAGCTGCCACTGCTGCTGCTGCTGCCACGGTTGATGATGACTGCCACTGTTGGCGCTGCCGACACCGACCTTGCCAACAAGACACCCCACTGACATTGCCAAGCCTGATGCAGCCATTGATAACAATCTCAATTAAGCTAGCAAATAAAAAAAGTATTTGAAAGGTAAAAAATAAATAAATTATCTGATGCCTATAATGACGAATGTCATAAGTTAACTCGGGGTGTTGAAATTTGCAGACAGTTCAGAAAACGCGCAAGATATGTCATTGCGGTAACATAATGAATACACTAGCAGAGAAAGACAAATCAGCATCATTACATTTCACTTTTCGCATTCAAATATTGTATACCTTAGCCCGTGGCAGAGTCCATTCAGTTGTTACAAAATTATACCTTAAGATAGAATCATAGAAAAGATAGCTATAAAAGGTAATTAATGTTCAAAAGGATACTGACAGCAATAAACTTATCTGAAACCATTCCAAGTAAAAGATGTGTTTAAGAAAGAAATATTATAAAATGCATAAAAGAAACAGTGTGAATATATTTCTGTGTAATGCTTTATGAAGAATTATCATGGAAAAGAAAATAGATAGTCATATTATGTATTACTAGTCAATACATTGTCATAACGTATATGTGAACAAACCATAAACAATCGTGGACACTATCGTGGCTATAAGATCGAGCGACCAATTAACCGACTTATACTAGTTGCAAGTTGCAACCAAAATGTAAATGAAATAAGCCATACTAAAAATAAAAATAGGTTAATCGCCTAGTATACTAGAATATCAGCAGCATCATCATCATCATCGGCAGAAGCAACAGAAGCAGTAATTGATAGGAAGCTCAATTAAGATAGCAAATGAAAAAGAATTTGAAAGATAAAAATAAATACATTACCTAATATCCATTGTGAAGAATGTTTTACAAGTTAACTCAGGATGTTGACACTTGTTGAAAGCACAGAAAACATAATGAGCTATATCATTGCTGTATCATAATGAATACAATATCAGACAAAGACATATCAACATCATTACATTTCAGTTTTAACATTCAGATCGTTTGTACCTCAGAAGCTGGCAGAGTCCACCCAGCTGTCATTAAATGCATGCCTTGAGATAGGAAAGACAACTATGGATCGAAATTAATATTTAAAATAATACTGGCAGCAACAAACATAGCATGAACCATTCCGTTATTAAAATATGTATATAAATAATGCATACAGGAAATAGCAATATGAATATGTCATTGCAATGCTTTATGAAGAATGATCATGGAAAAAAGAAAACAGATAGCCATATTATATACACGTAGTTGGTCACGTTAAAACAGGTGGGGCCTCTGTAGTGCAGATTACATGCATTGACATATATAACAACAAGTGCAATCAAATAAAGAGGTAAATATGATTAGAAACATAATACGAAAAAAAATTAAAATGATTTAAAATCAAAAAAATAATATTTAATGTTTAAAAGCAATTTATTTTTATAATAACACTAGTTCTCTATTGCTCGAATACTATCTGTTGTGATGGGTTGAAAACCTTGTATGCGAGATCAAAATCTACTCAGTATCCTTGATCTGTAATCGCTTGATGGGCTTATCCCTCCCAGCCATGTACGAAGCACTACTCCTAGTTAAATAACTAGTAGAACTCACTGATTTTTAAAGTCAAGCCACTGAATAGTAAATAATGTTCTATCCTCTAGGCATTGATACTGTTTGTTGTCGGAAACAGTTGGATAGTAGGCTAGTCCAGTAGGCAGGCTAGTAGGGCGTGCCGGTTACTAGGATATTAGGCTAGGCCAGTAGGCAGGATAGTAGGCTAGGCAAGTCGGCATGCTACTAGGTTAGGATCAGTCGGCAGGCTAGTAGAATAAACTAGCAGTCTGGACTAGAAGTCTAGGCTAGTAGATTAAGGTAGAAGTTTAGGCTAGTGCACTAGGCTAGAAGACTATGCTAGTAGCCTAGATAGATTATGTTAGTAGGCTAGTAGACTTGGCAAGACATCTAGACAAGAAATATAGGCTAGTTGGCTAGTATACGAGGGTAGAAGTGCGTGGTAGAAGGCTAGGCTATGAGGCTAGTAGACTAGGTAGACGTTGCTAGAAATCTAGGGTAGTAGACTATGCTGGAAGTCTAGTCCAGAAATCTAGGCTAAAAGTCTAGATTATTAGGCTTGGAGACTAGGCTAGGAAAATAGGCTAAACGTCTAGGCTATTAGGCTAGAAGACTATCTTAGAAGTCTAGGCTACAAGTCTTAGCTAGGAAGCTAGTAGACTTGGTAACAATTCTAGTCTAGACGTCTAGGTTAGTAGGCTGATAGACCAGGCAAGAAGTATAGGCTAATGGGCTCGTAGACGAGGCTAGAAAACCAGGCTAGAAGTCTTGGCAAGTACATTAGATTGGATGTCTATGCTCGAAGTCTAGACTAAAAGTCTAGGCTATTAGGCCAGTAGACTATTCTAGAAATCTATAGCAGCAGACATCTCCCGGCAATTTATAGCAAGGTCAATTAAGATAGCAATACGAAGGAATCTGAAAGATTTTAAAAAATAGGTACATTACTTAATATCCATGATGAAGAATGTCATAAGCTAATTCAGAATGTTTACACTAACTAAGTCTTGTTGACGACACAGAACATAAATGAGTTTGAACCGTAACACCTGCTAGAGTCCATCCAGTTGTTATGAAAATTATACCTTGATATAGGGAAGATAGCTATAAAAGGAAACTAATATTCAAAAGGAGACTGGCAGCAATAAACCTATCTGAAACCATTCCAAGTACTTGAAAAAGATTTGTTTATGAAAGAAATGTTATATAATGCATACAAGAAACAATGTGAATATATTTCAGTCTAATGCTTTATGAAAAATAATCATGGAAAAGAAAATAGATTGTTATATTATGTATTACTATTCAATACGTTGTCATACATTATATGTAATAAAAACATAAGCAAGTGTGACACACTATGGTTTTGACTGTTCAATCAAATGAGTTATAGTCTAGAGCCATAAGTTAGTAGGCTAGAAGACTTGGCTAGAAAAGTAACATAGAAGTCTAGTTAGGTAGGCTACTAGACAATGCTAGAAGTGTAAGATGGTAGGTGGGCAGACTAGGCTAGAAGTCTATCCCAGAAATCAGTTAGTAGGATAGTAGAGTAGGATAGTCGACTAGGCCAGAAGTATAGACCACAGGTTTTAGCCTAGTCAGCTAGCAGATTACGCTAGACGTCTAGGCGCGTAGATTGGGCTAGAAGTGTAGATTAGTAATCTAGGAGACCAGCAGTGGCAGCACCCCAGCTGGTGGGGTTAATATGATAGTAGTCTAGGCTAAAATCTAGAAACCTAAGTTAGTAGGTGTTGCTAGAAATATAGAATAGAAGTCTAGTTAGGTAGGCTACCAGACAATACTAGAAGTGTAAGATGGTAGGCTGGCAGAGTAGGCCAAACGTCTATCCTAGAAATCGGCTAGTAGGATAGCAGAGCAGGATAGTAGACTAGGCTAGAAGTATAAACTATAGGTGTTAGCCTAGTGGGCTAGTAGACTATGCTAGACGTCTAGAGGGTGGGGTGGTGGGGGGGGGGGACACTCAGTCAATGGCATATTCCTCAACTTCAAGAGCGCTTTCGACACAGTCCTATATAGGAGGCTCATGGACAAGATGCAGTCCTATTATATATGCAATCCGATTCATGGATGTGTCAGAGCATGTTTTACCAAGCGAAAGCAACAGGTGCCCATTAGTGGAAAAGAATCAAGTTGGATGGTAGTAACTAGTGGGATTCCTCAGGGAAGTGTATTGGGACCTCTGCTTTTTGTGATCTATAGATGGCCTAACCCCAGATATATCAATTATCAGAGGCATCGGCTGCCCTACGGAACTCATCAGTAGTTTCATGGATGAACACATTTAGGTTCACGTTACTAAAATTAAGTCATGCGTCAAGGACACCACAGACTTCATCAACAAAGTAGTCCTTTGGTCAACTTAAGGCTAATTCGCTACTAGTCACCATGGATGTCACATCCTTATACACACACATCTTAAACAGAGAAGGCATCAGAGTGGTAACCATGTTTGCTAAAAACATGGTATGTCAGGCACACTCTCAATCAGGAGCCTCTGTAACCTCCTGAAACTCATTTTGGAATGCAACAGTTTTGAATTCAACGGAGAACATTATCTCCAAGACGGTGGTACCGCAATGGGAAGCAAAGCAGCATGTACATCTGCATGCATCTTCATGAGCATTCTAGAAGATAAGCTGCTACAGAACACGCCACACTCCCCAGCGCTATATGTCAGAAACATAGACGACATCTTTCTGATCTGGGAGCACGGGCACAAAACTCAACAAGAGTTTGTCACTCACGTGAATGCATCCCAACACAGCATTAAATTCACCATGGACTAAGCATCATATGCCAAGTCTCCTTTTTGGACACCATGGTCCAAATCTCGCAAACGAATTCCATCATATTCAACCTCTATACCAAGCCCACAGACACACATGGGTACCTAAACTACAAGTCTGCCCACCCAGCCTCTTGTAAAGAGCCAGCCCATATGGCCAATTCCTTAGGCTTAGAAGGATCTGCTCCATCCTTCAAGATTTTGATAGAAACAGCCTGACCATGCAAGAACACTACACAGCCAGGGGTTATCCTGCCAATATACTACAAAAGACCAGATAGACAGCCCGGTCCAAGGACCGCCAGTCACTCCTCAAACCAACCCCAATGGACCCATCCACCAAAAGGTCCTACAGACAAATCTTTGTCCATGAATTCAACCGCACAGATATGATGCTGAAGGACACAATCACCAAATTCTGGCCCATCCTACAGGGCAAAGAACGTTGCAGGCTAGCTTTCCCAGAGAAAACCCTATTCGCTTTCAAAAAGAACAAAACAATAAAGGATATGATCGTCAGAGACAACTCTCTACCCTGGACCAACCGGCCCAAGAATACCACAACCCGTTAATCCTTGCCGAACCAAGAACTTTAATATCTGCAATAATATGGACAAATCCAGATTCTTTAAAAACCATCACACTGGCCTCTCCTACAGAGCCAAAATTATAGGCAACTGTCAACCACGCAATATAGTCTATCACCTAAACTACAGAGTCTGTGGCAAACAATATGTAGGAGAAACCCTCTGCCCCTTTAAAATCAGGATCCAAGAACACTTGCGCTCCATAACGAACCTGTACAGACACGAGAGATATGATACACCAGTATCTCGTTACTTCAACCGACCCAGGCATCAAAGAAATGACATGCAGTATAAGATCATTCAAGTCCTATGCTCGGATCGAACAGACCCAAACTCCACCATTTGGAGAAGGCAGAAAGAATGTCACTGTATCCACCAACTCCACACTATGGGGCCGATAGGAATTAACCTAGCGGTGTAGGAGTGGCCCCTTTGAATTCCTCGACCGCCAGTCAAAACATTCCATGTTGTTATTTTCGCTCCATACAAAATTCACAGTTAACCTTAATCGAAAATGCCCAGAGAAGAGCTAAAAAGCAGATACCCGGATTAAGAAATTTAAGCTATGAAGGCAGGCTTAGAAAGCTTAAGCTCCACACACTGGCTTATCGCAGAGTGATATATATCACCCAGAAACAGAAGCATATTTCAACTAAGGAAGAATGTGGTCAAGCGAGGCAATACGAGAACATGTTAGAAGATATTCCAATCAAGGGCAAGGTTGGATCTACAACAGAACTGCTTTCCTGTCCGGGATGGAGAGGGTTGGAATAAGCTGCCTAGACAGGTAGTGGAATCACCATCGGTCTGCACTTTTAAAGCTCAGCTTACCAAGCACTGGCAAAGCCAAGCACTGCTACATGACTACACAGCCCAACTGGAACCTGGAAGTAACAGTACACAGTAGTATGACGACTAAGACTGACCATGGAGGTGTAAACCTGTAGTCAGAAACAACTTAAGTACACTTATGTATAGCATGATATTGTAAAAGTCTAGGCCAGAAGCATAGGCTAGTAGAGTAGATGTTTAGGTTAATGGCTAGTAGACTCTGATATAAGTCTAGTTTAATAAACTACCTGGGTGGAAGTGAAAGGTATAAACTAGGCTAGATGTCTAGACTACTCGTCTATATTAACAGACTGTGCTAGAAATATAGGCTAAACATCTAGGCTAATATAGCCAATAGACAAGTCTTGCTATTAGACTGCATGAATAGAAGCCAAGGCTAGAATTGTAAACAAGTAGACTAGTCTGAAAGTCTAGGAGAGTAACCTAATCGACATCAAAGCTTAGACTAGAAGCATAGTTTACTAGGAGAGAACTCTAGGGTAGACTTCTAGACTAGTGAATAGTAGACTGCTAGTATACTTGGCGAGAAGCTGAGCATAGAAATCTAGGCTAGTAGGCTGATATCTAAACTAGGTTAGAAGCATACAGTAGTAAACACGGCTAGGATAGAAGTCTATTCTAGTAGGCTAGTAGAATAGGCTAGAGGGCTAAGCTAGAAGTCTAGGTTAGTTTGGTTAGTAGACTAGGCTAGAGGTGTATGGTAGTACACTACCTGGTTAGAAGTCTACAACTACGTTTTAGACTAGTCCATATGTATAGGATAGCATTCTAAACTAGTAGACTAGGATATATCATAGGCTAATATGCTAAGTCTCGGTTAGAAGTCTATGTTAGTGGGCTAGTAGATTTGGCTCGAATTCCAGACTAACTAGAGCTCTAGGCTCGTAGAAGTCTAGGTTAGTAGACTAATAGACAAGGTTAGATGTCTAGCCTAGTAGACTAGGTCATAAGACTAACATAGTACACTAGGCTCTAGGAGTCTAGTTTAGTAGGTTAGTAGAATTGCTCTAGGCTAGATGCTTAGGCTAGTAGACTTTGGGAGAAGTCCAGATTTCGTGACTACACGATCAGGATAGTAGGCTAGTAGACTAGGCTAGAAGTATATGCTAGAACTCGAGGTTTGTGGGCTAGTAGACTGGTTAGAATTCTAGACTAGTAGACTGGTAGAAGTCAAGTGTAATAGGCTAGAAGTCTAGGCTAGGAGACTATGGTAGACGTATGGGCGAGAAGTAAAGGATAACAGACGGGCTAGAGATCTACACTAGTAGATGAAGCCAGAAGTCAAGGCTAGTAGTATAGGTTTGAAGTCTAGGCTAGAAGGTTAGTAACCCAGGCTAGCAGACTACCTGGGTAGAAGTCTATGTTGTAGACTAGATGTCTAGGTTAGAAGCATAGGAAAGCAGACAAGGCTAGACGTCTAGGCTAGTGGGCTAGTAGACTAGGTTAGAAGTCTAAGCTAGAGTCGTGGGTGTAAATCTGGTCCAGTAGGCAAAGACTATCTTAGAAGGCTAGGCTAGTAGTCTAAGTATGTAGGATAGTAGAATAGGCTAAGACTGGGTTAGTAGATTGCTTGGATAAGACACGGCTGTAGATTAGTCTAAACATCTAGGCTAGAAGAGTAAACCAGTCTAGAAGTCCAGACTACTATGTTAGTAGGATAGGGTAAATGTCTTAGGTAGACGCATATGCTAGTCGGTTTGGTTAGAGGTCTCGGCTAGAAGTCTAGGTTAATAGGCTAGAATTATAGGCTACCTAGAACTATAGGCTACTAGACTGGTAGAAGTCTGGAAGTGTCGGCTCGAAGTCTTCTAGACTAGTAGGCTAGTAGACGATGCTAGAAATCTATGCTAGCAGGCTATCAAGTAGACTATGCTAGAGGTATAGGCGAGTAGAATAGGCAAAAGGCAAAGTTAGTAGACTAGGATAGAAGAATGGGCTAGTAGGTTAGCATAATAAGATAGAGGTCTAGGCAAGTAGGCTAATAGACTAATCAAGAAGTCGATGTTATATGTATAGGCTAGAATTCTAGGTCAGCATGGCTAGTAGATTTTGCAATAAGTCTAGGCTGAAGACTAGGCTATAGGTATGTGCTAGTAGACTGGGCTATACGACTGGGGTAGAATCATAGGCTACCAGACTAGGCTAGAAGTATAAGCTAGTAGACAACATGTGTAGAAGTCAAGGTTGTAGCCTATACTAAATGTGTACGCTAGAAGTCTAAACTAATATAGTCTAGCACTCTAAACTACTAGACTAGTAAACTAAACTAAATGCTAAGTTAAAAGCATAGGCTAGCAGACTAGGATACTATGCTAGAAATCTAGGCTACAAGGCGAGGTTAGTTGGCTATTAGATCTAGTCCAGAATTCTAGGCTAACTAGCACTTTAGATTAGATGGCGAATGTAGTGGGAGAAGACTAGTAGAGCCGGTTAGAAATCTAGGCTAGTAGGCTCGTAGACTAAGTTATAATTCAAGGCTAGTAGACTAGGATCTCAGACTAGGCTATAGGTCTAGGCTAGGAGACTATGTGGAAATCTAGGCTAGTAAACAACGCTAATAGACTAGGCTAGTGACCTAGCATATTAATCTAGGTGTCTAAGCTAGCACTCTGAGTATGGTAGAAGTCTAGACACGAAGTCTAGGTTAGTAGGCTAGTATACTATGCTAGAACTCTAAGGTTACCGTCCAGAGCAGTGGGCTAGTAGATTCAGCTAGATGTCTAGGCTAGAAGTCTACCTGTGTAGAGGTCTATGTTCTAAACAAGTCCTTAAGTCTAGGCTAGTATTCTAAACTAGTAGACTAGGCTAGAAGTCTAGGCTAGTAGAGTAAGGTAAACATAAAGGACAAAAGGATATGCTAGATATGCTAATGTGATTAGACTAGGATCTACGCTAGCAGTAAAATTTATTAGACTAGTAGACTTGGCTAGAGTTTCAAATGTCTAGGCTAGTAGACTATGGTAGAAGTCTATGCTATAATCATAGGGTTGTAGGCTAGTAGAGTAGAATAGGTTATAATTCTAGGCTAGAACCCTAGATTAGTGGGCTAGTAAATTCAGTTAGAATTCCGGATGAACTAGAACTCTAGGCTTCTTGGCTAGAAGACTGGTACAAGCTTAGTAGAGAGGCTAGTAGAATGATAGGCTAGTTGGCTAGTAGACTAGGCCAAAAACTTTGGCTAGTAGGCCAGTAGCCTAGGTTATAAATCTGACCAAGCAAAGTAGGCAAGAGGACTAGTCTAGTCTAATAGGCGAGTAGAATATGCTAGAAGCCTAGGCTGATAGGTTATAAGTATAGGCTAGCGGACCAGGCTAGAAGTCTAGGCTAGCATGGGTAGTAGATTATGCTTTAAGTCTAGTGTGTAGATTAAGCTAGAAGTCTATGCTAGTTGGCTAGTAGACTGGGCTGTAAGACAAAGCTAGAAATATAGGCTAATGGACTGGGCTTGGAGTCTAGGTTAGTAGGCTAGTAGACATGGCTAGAATTCGAAGCTATGTTAGAAGGATAATGGACTGGTTGAAGTCTGGTAGAACAGGCTAGAAATCTAGGCTAGTAGGTTAGTAAACGATGTTAGATATCTAGGCTAGTAGACAAGACTAGTGGCTTAGTAGATTCAGCTAGGTGTCTAGAATAGAAATCTAACTAGTAGATTAGGGTAGAAGTCTAGACTGGAAGTATATGTTAGTGGGCTACTAGGTTAGAACTCCAGGGTAGCAGTCCAGACTAGTGTGCTATTAGACTCAGCTAAATATCTAGGATTAAAATTTAGGCAAGTAGGCTAGTATAGAACACTAGGAATCAAGGCTTGAAGACTAGCCTAGCCGTCCTGGATAGACAGCTAAGCTGGAAGTCTAGAATGGCGTGGCTAGTCGACTTGGATAGCTGTTTGGGCTAGTAGACTACCTGTGCAGAAAGCTATGTTGCGAACTAGACTATGTCTAGGTTAGAATTCTAAACTAGCTGACTAGGCTAGTGGAATAGGTTAAACATCTAAGATAGAAGAAACTGCTCTCAGGCTAGCCGACTAGGCTAGTATTCAATTTTATTGGGCTGGTATATGTCTACACTTCTAGAACTCTAGGGTCATGGGATAATAGGTTGGTAAAAGTCTAGAAGAACAGATTAGATGTCTCGGCTAGTTGACTAGGTTAAAGGCTTAAAGGTTTAGGCAAATAGAGTAGTTTAGTCTAGTAGAGAAGGCTAGCACTCTAGGCTAGTGGCCTAGTAGAGTAGGCCAGAAATCTTGGTTAGTAGGCCAGTGGCCTAAGTTAAAAATATTAAACTAGGCAAGCAGACTAGGCTAGTAGACTAGGCTAGTAGACTAGGCTAGCAGGCTAGAAGAATAGGCTACACGACTAGGCTAGTATGCTAGTAGACTAGGCTGGAATAGAAGTTTGTAGGCTACACTAGAAGTCTTGGATAGAAGGATAGAAGAATAGGCGAGAAGCATATGATAATAGCTAATAATGCTAGAAATCTAAGCCAGTATGGCCATGGGACTAGGCTAAAAGTCTAGGCTTGTATACTATCTGGGTAGAGGACAATGCTGTAGACTACGCTAAACATTCTAGGGTAGAAGTCTAAACTAGTAGACTCGTCTAGAAGTCTAGGCTACTAGGCTAGTAAACTATGTAAATGCCTCGGCTAGAAGCATATAATAATAGGCCTGGCTAAGTCTCAGCTAGAACTTTGTAGAGAAGTCTAGATTAGTAGGCTAGTAGACTAGGATAGAAGACTATGCTAATATACTAGGCTAGAAGTCTAGGATAGCAGGCTAGTAGACTAGGCAAGAAGTCAAGGCTAGATGCCTATGCCAGAAAACTATTCTATACATCTAGGCTAGTAGTCTAACCTAGTAGACAAGATAGGTCTAGGCTAGCAAGGCTAGTATATTCGGCTAGAATTCTAGGCTATAAACTACACTATTTGTCTAGGCTTGTATTCTAATAGTGTGATATATGTAATTATGTATAGGGTAGAAGTATAGGCTGGCAGACTAGGCTAGAAGTATATGCTAGTAGAAAACCTGGGTAGAAGTCAAGGCTGTAGCATATGCTAAAAGTCAAAGCTAGAGGTCTAAACTAGTAAACTATGCTAGAAGCCTAGGCTACTAGCCTAGGTCAATACACAAGACTATTGTTAGATGACTAGGATAAAAATCTAAGCTAGTAGAGTAGGGTAGAAATCTAGACTGGCGGTCTGGGTTAGTAGGCTAGTATACTCGCTCTAGGGTAGAAGTCAAAACTACAGTGCTAGTAGTGTCAGTTAAAAGTCTAGGCTAGAAGGCTAGGCTAGTAGATTAGTTTAGAAGGCTAGGCTAGAGAGATAGGCTAGAAGTCTAGCCTAGTCATAATAGACTAGGTTAGAGGTCTAGGCCAGAGGGTTAGGCTAGGTTGGAAGTCTATGCTAATGTGGCTAGTAGATTATGATAGTTGTTTAGGCTAGTAGACATCCTGTATACAAGTCTATTGTGTAGACTCGTCTAGACCAGGAAGCCTAGGCTATTAGAATAGGGTAAATATCTAAGATATAAGCATATGCTAGTAGGCTACCCAACAAGGCGAAAAGTCAAGGCTAGATGCCAACGCTCGACTAGTGTAACCATCTAGACCAGAAATTTATCCTAGTAGACATGCCTAGAACTCTAGCCTAGTAGACTATGCTATCAAAGCTAGTCGATTAGGCTAGAATACTAGGCTGTAGACTAGGCTATTATGTTGCTAATGATAATAGACCTGGCTATATGTCTAAGCTAGAAGTATAGTCTGGTAGACTAGGCTAGAAGTATAGGCTAGTAGACAATCTGAGTAGAAGTAAAGGCAGTAGCTTATGCTTTATGTTAAGTCCAGAAGTATAAAGTAGTAGACTATGCTAGAAGCACAGGCTACTAGGATAAGAGCCTAGAGAAACGGCTAGAAGCATAGGCTAGTAGGATAGGAGACTATGCTAGAACTCTAGATTCGATGTCTAGATTAGTAGGCTAGCAGACTTGGCTAGAATTCTAGGTTAACTAGAACTCCATGCTAGTAGGCTAATTGATTGGTAGAAGCCTAGTAAAGCATGTCATATCTCTAAGCTAAAGGCTAGTAGACTATGTTAGAAATTCAGTCTAGTAGACTAGGCTATCAGACTAGACTAGAGGTCTCGGTTAGGAGACTATATTAGAAATGTAGGCTAGGCGACTAGGCTAATAAACTGGCCAAGACGGCTAGTAGAATATGCTAGAACTCTAGGCTAGTAGGCTAGCATACAAGGATAGATGTCTAGGATAGAAATCTAAGCTAGTTGCGTAGGCTAGAAGTATAGACTAGAAGCATAAGCTAGAATTTGTAGACTAGGAGATATGCCTAGTCTAATAGACTCCCTGGGTAGAAGTATATGCTGTAGACTAGTCTAGAAACCTAGGCTCGAACTCTAAACTAGTAGTCCATGTTAGACATCTATAGGAGTAGGCTACGGTAAATGCTTTAGAAGTGTAGACTAGAAGGCGATGTTAGTGGACTAGTAGATTTGGCTAGAAATAAATGCCTGTAGCCTAGTAGAATATGCTATACGTCTAGGCCAGTAGAGTAAACTAGCAGACTATGCTAGTAGACTTGATTAGAAATCTAGGCTAGTAGAATATGGTCGATGTCTAGGCTAGTAGACTAGGAGAGAAGTATAGGCTAGAAGTCTCGGCTAGTAGACAGCTTGTGCAGAAGGCAAGACTGTAAACTAAGCTAAGGGTCTATGCTAGGCGTTTAAAGTAGTAGACTATGCAAGAAGTCAAGACCAGGCGATAATGTTGGAAGTCTAGGCCACTAGGCTAGTAAACTAGGCTAGAAGTCTAGGCTAATGGACTAGGGGAGACCTCTATGCAAGTTGACCACCTGGGTATCATTCAACGCTGTAGACTACCTGGGCAGTCTAGTATATTGGACAAGAAGTCTAGTATAGAAATCTAGGCTAATGGGCTAGTAGAGTAGGTTAGAATGCTAGGCCAGAGGTCTAGGCTAGAAATACAGGCTAGCAGGCTAGAAGGTCATGCTACAAATCTAATCTAGTAGACTATACTATTATGGCTAGTAGACTATGGTAGATTTCTAGGCTAGTAGACTACCTGGTATAAGTTTAAGCTAGTAGACTAGGCTAGAAGTCTAGGCTAGTAGGCTGGTAGGTTAAGCTATAAGTCTAGGCTAGTCGGCTAGTAGATCATGCCAGTTCCATCATATAGTTTCTCCACCAGAATTGAGGTGTGTCGACAACCTCGCTCTCTCAGCCACACCCCTCACCCCCCCCCCCACACACTCCTGTTTCCTTAAATAAAATGAATTTATAAAATGAATGACCGATGGTCAATGCACTTGAGCTAAGTCAAGTGCTATATGTATGTATGTATGTATGATTACTGTATTCTGCGGCTGTAGTAGTCGAGACATCCTACAGCTGCAATCAGTCCTTCGCTTTTGCCCACTGTGTCTTGTCCTCAGCCAAAATCCTTAACTTCCTCAGGTCCATTCTTGATTTGAGTGTACCTAATCCTGCTTTCTTGAGGTCACCTCGTAGCGCACTTAGCAGATTTATGCAATGGCGTCCACTCCTGGCTCTGTATTTGCGGACTCCGAGTAGGGCAAATTCCAAGGCTCTCTGCTGGTGTGTCTTCTGGCATCCTTAGCACATGGCCAAACATGGACCATCTTTGCTGGGCGACTTCTACAGATAGCGGCGGCGTATTACACATCTTGTATAGTGCATCGTTGGAAATTATGCTCTCTGGCCAGCGGTGCCCAGTGATGGCGCGTAGGTGTTTGCAGTGGCAGGCGTCAAGTTTGTCTAGAGCTGCCATCTACATCGTCGGCATATTCCATCTCTAGCGGCATGCCCAGTATTGACACCGTGCGTGCGTGCGTGCGTGCGTGCGTGCGTGCGTGCGTGCGTGCGTGCGTGCGTGCGTGCGTGCGTGCGTGTGTGTGTGTGTGTGTGGGTTGGTCTTGTGGAATTTTCCCGCAGCCAGGTAACAGGTGAAGAGCACAGGGGATAGACCATCTCCCTGTGGAGAGCCGATTGATGTCTCAAACTCTACAGACTTCACTGACTGGACTCGTACTCAGCTTGGTATCTGCAAGCAGTAGTCTCACTAGTCGTAGCTCATCTTCATTGCAACAGGCCTGGCGTAGTACATCTAGGATCTTTGAGCGCTTAATTGTGTTTGAGCGCTCAAGTGGTATGCTTTATTTTAATCTATATTAGTAGATTTTAATCTATACTAGTAGGCTAGTAGAATACGGTCGATGAACAAAATGCAAAACACCAAGGACCACAAGGATTTAAATACTTGATAAGCAGAAAAGATACCACATGGGGGAATACAGTCGTGAACACCATATACAGGCAAGAGCCCTCTATTATAAATGTTGTGAAGAGGTTAGAAATCCAATATCAAATCTTCATTTCAATCAAGTTGAAAAGGATATCACTAAAGCACATAAGCTCGATAGAAATTAAACATCCACAATATGGATTCAAAGTCGACTTTGTATGGTATTTGAATGTTATCAAACTGATAAAGATTGAGCATGTTAGTAAGGATAGAGAGTGTGTTAATTCAGTTAACGAGCTTGTGGGTTTAGCCTTTAGGATATTTATATTTCATACAAAAGCATGTGTACTTATCTTCACGGCGTATCATGCCATTAATACGCAATCTGTTGATTCATTAAGGCAATTGCGTACATTTATTATGATTAATCAAATACAAATAATATTGGTTGAAAGAACCTCGTTATCATGGATAATAACCAATTTACTTGATGTGAATAACGTGTAAACGTAATACTGAATCGTTTCTGATGTTATTTTGACAGACTTTGAGAGGAAATTACAATTGCTTCCATTATCTAACATATACCAATTATTACAAAGATAATAAACCCAGAAAGCTAGGTTATATGATAAAGTGTGTTGAATTTAACTTACATAAGTCAATATAGATGTACTTATTGTATTGTTTCTAATGCCATTTTTGATGGACAACAGATGATGGATGTCGGATAATATTACTGTTATTCATAAAAACAATTGATTCCATTACATGTAGTAATTCTCTATCAAATACAACACAGATGTTGTCTCCAGAAGGCTAAATATCGCAAACTGCAACTCATTTACTTTATTTGAATCACATTATATGTATTTACATGAGGGTTTCTAATGTAATGTCGATGGAGATCAGAGAAAATTAATATCATTCTTGAAGGAAATTGCTTCCATTACCTATCTATTTATCAAATGCAGCTCCAGAAAGCTAAATATCATGAACAGAAACAAATCTACTTCAAATTTTAAGCACATAACGTTTATATAATTTTATTTAATGCCAATTTTGACCGACATCGGATGATGGATATCTGATGGCATTGCTCTTATTCTTAAAACAACGGATTCTATTTACACACACTTATTCTACATCAAATAATGCAAATATAGGCTACTAGTTCCTCAAAGCTCACGTACTGACCAAATTACCCTTTTTGAAGCACATTATAATGTTATGTGTATATTTATTATTGTATCTAATCCCATTTTACGGACATCAGATGGAAAGCATGTTATTCTTGAAGGACATTTCGGTCACTAGTTGTTCTATATCAGATGCAACAAAGACACAAGACTCTAGAAGGCTAAATATCATGAAATGCAAAAAATTTAGCTTCTTTAAATCACATATAATGTCATTTTACAGGACGGGAAATTTAAGATAGAAATGTTCTAAATCACTGACTCCTTACACTGCTCATGAACATTCTGCCTTCCAAGTTACCCGAAAGTGTGGCAAAAATGATAACACGAGCACCATCCTAGCTGGGCTTAATACGCCCGTATTTAATGAATTTTAATCTTTTCTGGGAGTGTAACAACTCTGGCAAATATGGACAGATCTCGCCGAAACAAAATCATGACACTTCGTCTCTACGTAAATGTTCGCAAGAAAATAATTTTGAATGCAGGTTCAACACTACCTGAGATTTGGCCCGGATACTATATTTTGACTAATACACCTTTCCCACATTGGCGTCATTACTGCCCTAAATCAACGCTCAGAGCAAAACTGCTGGCTGGTACCGCCGCCAACAAGCCGCTGACCCGCGTTGAGTTACTTTTGCACTAAAATACACCGCAATATAAACCGTTCCTATGATACACTAAAATCATTATATTATTTAAATCATATATCATTGGAAAGCGCATCCAATTGCGGAAACATTAATGCACTATTTTTATAGCCTTGTAACATTTTCACTGAGTTATTTGCGTATATAAAATAAACCATTCAACCTAGACTCATTAAATCAAGTGAACAATAGGGGATATTTTAAAATTGCAATCAACTGTTTTAAATTTTACAAAACTATAAAAACTAATACAGAAATGTATAGAAAATTGGCTTAGCTTTCTAATGATGTATGACATCAAAAATATTATTAACATAGTTTTTCATATGCACTGCCTAAAGTGCACTGTATCTGATTCCCATAGTAAAGTAACGCTGTTTGCGCATCGGCTATCGCGGTTACCAGCCGGAAGTGGCATGAGCGATTCATTCCGGGAAGGTATTTTCCCAAAATACGCTAATGTGGGAAAGGTGAATTGAATTTTACTCGTTTCACAGCGTGTGTTGGGGGGGGGGGGGGGGGTGTGAGGCTATCTCACAAATACGAATGGATCGTGCTGAAACGAAATCATGGCATGTCGTCACTAACTAGTACACCCACTGAACAAATTTCAAATGCAGTATGGCACGAACGCAACATTTTTAATGCATTTTAGGAAAATAGGGGAGACAACTCTCGCAAATGTGGACGGATCTCGCCAAAGCAAAATCCTGATAGGTTAAGAAGTTATTGACGGATCTCGATTAAACAAAATCATGACACTTCGTTTCACCAGAATATGTCCACTGGAGAAAAAAAATTCAAATGTAGGTTAAGAAGTTTCTGAAATAGCAAAATCACACAAGTTTTTGACGCATTTCAGGCGGATAACTCTGCAAATGTTGACGGATCTCGGCGAAACGAAGTTATGGCACTTTGTCCCCCCCCCCCCCTCCCCCCCCCCCCCACCACCACCTGATATGTGCACTGGAGTAAAAAAATTGGAAATATTCTAATAAGTTTTTGAGATACGGCTCAGACACAAAATTCTTGACAAATTTTACGCAGTTCAGGGGATAACTCTGGAAAATATCGACAGATTTCGACGAAACAAAATCATGACATTTTGTCCCCCCTAATATGTGCCCTGGAAAAATAAATAAAAATGTAGGTTAAGAAGTTTTTCAGATACAGTCCGGACACGGATTTGATAACGGACAGACAGACAGATTGATGGACGGACGGAGACAGACAGACAGGCAGACACCACGTGCCATCCCATAAAACGACCCAGTGTTTTTTTTTCAAAACGGCCGTATACAAATCATAGTTGCACCGTAGACTCGCAAGCAATCTCTCTTCCATTGCAGAGTTCCCAGCACTTTAACAAAACAAAATTCCCTGACATTTCCCTGAGAAATATCCAAAATTCCATATTTTTACTTTAACATGGTTGTTGGAAAGTCAAGAGGTAGTTGCAGCACAGAAACTAAGATACTGATAAAATATTAATCAACGTGGTAGCCTGTGCATGAACTGGCAAAATGTGAAAAACACTTCGAGTCACTGTTAAATTCCCTGAGTTTTCCCTGTCTGGAAAAATGGAAATCTATTTTCAAGGTTTTCCCTGATTTCCAGAGTGGCGGAGAACCCTACCGTCGTGTTATTGCATGGTCCTCGCTCTCCCACTCCACATAGCGACGCTGTTCGATACTGGAGCAGAACGGGAGGGCGAGACCAAGCAATTGGATGCCGCTCCCGTATCGAACAACGTAGCTATGTGAATAGGCGTATGATAGTATGATGTCCATCCCCGTGTCGGAGATAAGGGGACAGATATCTAATTCTATATGGCGTATCAAGCATGTAAATAGTAAACAATATGTATACAGTGGCCGATGTAAGGGGGTGGGGTGATCCGGGTGAAAGAGCACGTTATAAGATTTGCAGCAACATATCGTGTCGTGGCCCTCCTAATTATATGACTGAACAACATCGTGCCATACAGTACATCTCAGAAATAACTGACCATACATACTGTTGAATATTTTGAACATAATCGGATTGGAAAGCTGCCAATTATGTTCAAAATATTTAACAGAACATTTCTTAGATGGTGTTCAAAGTTGTACTGACTAAAATGTGTCTAATTTTGTTTTGGAAACATTTTATGTTATATTTCCTACCTGTACTGTATGGGTCGCTCGTTTATCCAGAAATTTGCAACAGAAACCGTGGATTAATGCATGTCTGCGAATACATGAATGTACAATCCATCTTGGTAAGAATGACATGTTATTGGATCTTAAATATATATTTAAAGAGCTATTTAAAGCGGGGCTTCAGTTATTCAATGTGAGCCCTGGGCTGGCAGCAATCGGACGCGCTCGCTAGTCTAAGCAGCACCTGAGTCGAGAAAGTGTGCTTAGTGCCATTACACTATTTTGACAGAAATACCATTAGAAACAATGAATAACCATTTAGACCATTCTTTGATACCGATAAATTCTAATTTATTCATGCTGGATGGACGAAACTAGTTAAATTACTACAATTTATGCAACAACATACATTTATAGATTTCAGCACCCACTAATCAGGGAGTGTTCTAATTTCAGTAAATGTGACAGTGATAGAAACATGCTGGCATGCAAGAGACTGCTCTTTTAGAAACTATATCTGTGACAAATAAGATGCTTTAGCTATGGTTCACCAGAGCTCTCAGCAGTGAACCCTTCTAATTGACTCGGGAGTTGTTTCCGTCAAAAAAACATTACATTAACACAGAAAATAAGAAAATAAATAAAAGTATTGAAGTCTGACGACTACCCTCGTTTCGCGTGATAGAATGAGCCCTCCTCGTACAAATAGAGGCACAGATGTCCAACTTAAGATTATTTTAATAATTCTGATAGCTTGCCAGTGGCGGCGGAGTGGCTCTGCAACAGGGGGTTGCTAGGGGTGGATGCAGGATTTCGTGTTGGGGGGGGGGGGGGCGTGAAGGAGGTGAGCCATCTCCTGTATTCTGAGTGATAATTCGTGGTTAAAATTGTTCAGGAAAATGAGAATTTTTCTCTTAGAAAATGTCAATTTACAGAGCATGAAAGGAATATTTTAGAAATCTTCCACTTGAATGACTGGTTCGCTATACCAAAATTTCAAATCAGGGCGTGTAAATCGACATTTTTCAAAATCATTTCAGAAGGTCTGTTTAGTTAAGGTGTTATTGCCTGGTTAATGATATAACAGACTGTCGCCATCAGTGATCTACTTATGTGTTCCTAGATATTGTTGATATAAGATTTATGAGCAATAGCAATACGTGGTCAGTGAACAATGATAGTACCATATAAATCCACGCACAGTACACACAACACTGCCTGGGGGCGGGGTGGCGGGGGACTTCACCGGAAATTGTGTTAAATAGATGCTCTTAGAAGTCATTTCCTACTTACAAGTCATTTCCTACATTTTAAGTGACAATTTTGGGTTAAAAAATCTACACTAGAACAGGGGGGTACAGACATTATTAGCCCCCCAAAATTATTCTAGGGGGCCCTAGACACCCCCACCCCAACCAGCTCCGCGCCACTGTAGCTCGCACAATTTTGACGGACACGTGATATGGTTTTCGTGGACTCTGCCATTTACAATTAAATAAATATTGCGTTAGGAATTTTGAACCTAATTTGACTTAAGTTTGTTGTTAACTAGTATGATGTCAGCAACATGCTTTTCTCAAATTAAATTCAAAAGATTCTGGAAGTTCAGGGTTCGAAGAGGTAACACAGGATTGATCATGTCAAACAAAGATATATGTAATACAAATGGAGATACAATATCATTTCTTGTTAAACAGCATATGTCTACCAGAAAATTGACGTATGCAATATGCCTACCCTAGTAGGCCTACATGGTGGAGACACGCGACCATCAGATTGCACACGCGTTACTACGAGACAAGAACCGTTAAGTTGATGTCGCGTATATAGCCGCCCATATTGAACATAAAAGGCCTATTGCTTAATTGTCTCGCAGTAGAATATCTATATATATATTATATATATATATATATATATATATATATATATATATATATATATATATATATATATATATGTTCAATTAGCATGCAACATCATGCATTTCTGATATAATACAAAAAAATCATTTGAATCCTTGTTAATATAATTTAATAAATTATGATTGCAGATTTACAAAGAGTAGCAGTGGCATAGCTAACCGGGAAGGGAAGGGGAGGGGGAGGGGGGGGGGGGTGTTCATCCAAATCTGCAAAGAAAAAGTGTGTGGTGTGTGTGCGCGCGCGCGTGCGTGCGTTTGCATGTGTATGTGTGCGTTGTACACTATTTAAGTTTAATGTCATGATCAAAATGTAAAGTAAGTAACGGCCTTCCACAGAGTCAAATTTTCATAAATATCTCAGGGAAAACCACCGACACCCCCATTAACATCTCGTGTGATGACCTTTTCGAGACCAATCACCTATCTTACCCCTACACAAATATCGAGATCCTGGTTCCGTCACTGAGTAAGCCTTAAAGCAGCAGCTATACAAATATATATATATATATATAACTACAACAAAATTACACTAGAATTCGACAAATACGAAGATATACCTAATAGTTGCGACATGGGGCAGCTTTGCTAGAAATTCAAGACAGGCAAGCAGGGAGGGAGGCAGGCAGGCAGGCAGACAGACATACAGCAGGTAGGATTGCATGCAGGCAACAGACAGACAGGTAGGCAGGCAGGCTAATAGGGCTACTAGTTGCGAATAGCAACTAAAATGAAATTACTCTCTCTCTCTCCACCACCCCTTCCCCTCTCCCTCCCTTCCCCCCTCACTCTCTCTCTCTCTCTCTCTCTCTCTCTCTCTCTCTCTCTCTCTCTCTCTCTCTCTCTCTCTCTCTCTCTCTCTCTCTCACACACACACACACACACACACACACACACACACACGCACGCACGCGCACACTCTCTCGACAGATTTATTTATTTAATGCTATAGTGTGCATCCGCCACTTGTTATTGTATTGTATGTATCATAATTGTATATTATGTGGGAGACACGGGCATAAGACGTATGTCTTATCGTGCTCCCGCTTAGACTAAAAATAAATTCTGTTTAAACTAAAATGAAATTACTTTAGAAATTAAGAATATATATGAGCCTACAATTGAAGAATATACATGGCCTACGAACCCCCTAATGTGGACTGATTGCATGATTGTCTGTTCATCTATCTCTCCATCTGGCCATCTTCGCTGAAACCCTTTGTTTGGATACAACCAAATTTACTATGTGATTTATATATTGTGGATAGAAAGGTGACATTTCTTCTGGCATTTGCCACCCCACCACATCCACTGTTCCCAATATCTGCTCTTTTTCCGCTTTCGAAGAATATTGAAAAGCATAACTAATTCGTTATCGGAATTGGATAATTCCCTTGCAAACTGGTCGTCGTCGTGTGACGACTGTGGGTTATATCTAATGTAAGTATAGGCCTACGCGCTTTATGGATGTGATAAAACGAACGACACAAATGGTATTATCGGAGTGTTTATTAACATACATATGTACGGTGCAGGCTACCTAACTTAAGCCATGTTCAACTGTTTGGATCCCAATTAAAACTACCGAAATGGCAAATGTAATGGAAGGATCCACGCACCCACGCAAATAGACCGACCGACCGAATTAATAGCAATCATTACTTAATAGCAATCATTAACAGCAATCATTAACATGACAAGTAACTATTCATATTATAGTAGACATAAATGTGAACTAGCCGTCAGATTTGTACATATACTTACGAGTTATTCATTATCTTTATCTTTCTTGCTCTGAAAAACTGCCGTACACTACGATGACGGCGACGATAACGGCGGCGACACCAACAATCGCAAGAACACCGCCGATAGCAATACAAATTTTAATAACAGCGACGATAATAACACTTGTATAAATATATTTAGGCTACTTATTAAGCTATATAGATTAAGTTATTGCCATTACTTAACTAACTCCACAACTGATGTAAAAATTGTAACTATTATAAACCATCACGCGTGTGTGTGTGTGTGTGTTGTAATATTTGAGGCGTTTATATGCTAGTTCCCAATGCTAGGGTCTAGACTCACGCCTGGCCTTTATGGTTTCTGTTGAATTCTTGTGAATTCTTGTGACGTCGGTTTGTGCATTAGCTTGTGTCTCTCTGTGTGTGTGTGTGTGTGTGTGTGTGTGTGTGTGTTGATCGTTGTCTCTCGATTTTGTCTCATGTTGCTGTTCTTTTCCATGGCTTTTTTTGTTGCTCCTCATGCTTGGGCGTGTGTAATGGGGATGGCCTAACCTGGACCTAACAGGGGTGGGTAAGGGATGGGGTAGGTGTTGGGTCGGGGGAGGTGCGTACGGTCTTATGACCTGATGCACCCAAGGGGGGGGGGGGGGGGCTTTAGGTCAGAGACCTCCCGGCCCCTTTGGGGGGAGTGGGGAGGTTGGGGTGTGGGGTCTTTCGGGTCCTGGGACCCATTTGGTCTTCTGGCCATCATCCGAGCAGGCACCAGCGCGCACTTGTTTGATTTTGATTGGTTAGGTAGCCCGTATGGTGACTGTGTCCGTCCGAGGACGAACTCGGTCAGTCATCCGGGTTACATCCCTCCATAGTCCCCTCGAAAATTCCGAAAGATTCTAATTCTAGCAATTTGGTTTTGGTTTTGTAATCCGTATGTTGCGTGGTTCCATCCGAGGAGGGATCCATTCAGCATCCGGTTTACTTTGACTATGCCGAAATTTCTTGCCTACCTAACCCTAGCTCACGTTCACACAGTGATGGGCACTGTGTGAGGGGACCTCAGTTTAAAGTCCCATCCGAGAAGACTGGAAACCATCACGCTGCGGTCTGGGTGTAAATAAACAACTTGACCTCGAATCTTGGTGTAACTGAGTGCATCGCGTCACGTTCGAGCGTAACACGTCACTAGCTAGGCTGGTACCCAACTCCTCATTCCCTCGCTGGCGATTCTCTGGCTCAGGATATGAGGGCCGGTATGGGCTGCCATCTTTGTACGCGATTTACGTACATGACGTCATCCCACAGATAGGGGAAATCCATACGACAGCAGACGCTTCAAAGCGAAATGACAGCTATCTAACCCTTGTACAACGACATCGCTTCGGGTATTAGTATGGTCTTATCTTACTCATTTTGTTACACTACATAACTAAAATGTAATTTTTTCACTAAAGACTATTGTCCAAAATTTAAAAAGTCGCGCTATTAATCTAGATTATTTTCTTGAAGGATAGAAATAGACACATTTCCAGATTTTGTTACCAGTTTTCGTTCATCGATTAGTCGAAGCCGTGGGCTACATATTTACTTCTTATGTGACTCTTCTAGAGTTTATTTTGTGGAATTAATTGTGCAAATTGAATAAAGTATACCAGTATTTCCTTGAAAATCATCTACCACTGATGGTGGTGGGGGTGTAGTGGAGGGGGGGAATTGGTGGAGGCAAATGAAAATCGTTCCAGCAGGAGTGTTTCCTGCGAAGCTTTGAAAGTTTGATACATTGATT
Organism: Chaetoderma sp. LZ-2023a; assembly: GCA_034401795.1. Taxonomy (NCBI): domain Eukaryota; kingdom Metazoa; phylum Mollusca; class Caudofoveata; order Chaetodermatida; family Chaetodermatidae; genus Chaetoderma; species Chaetoderma sp. LZ-2023a. The sequence goes on along the minus strand of CM067361.1, from coordinate 17,700,685 downwards.
ACTTTCTGTATCATGATTCCAACACATGTTGAATATTTTGAAATTAAAATTACTGGAGTTGTGGAGGCTGGCACAACATCTTACAATAATTTTATTTGTGTCAACATATCTGACAGGTTGCTTGTATCATATGGTCACATTTCTGCTGCACCATTGGATTAATAAAATTTGGATAATGAGGGGCACCCGCACCCCAGAGCTCTGCCACACACACACACACACACACCCACCACCCAACCCCACCCCCACCTTCACCCCATCCACCAAAACATCCCAGCCAAAGTGTATATAGGGCACCATAGAATGATGGATGGCAATTTCTTTTTAAAAATTAGCTTCATTATGATTGCCATAATACATATAATAATGCTATATCTGATTTTCACCATTGAACAACCATTAAAACCATTATTGATGTTAATTCTCTCCAGGTAAATAACTATTATCTACACATGAACCACTGATCTTGTGATCATGTAGGCATTTGGATCAGTAACAGATACGGTAACTCATTTATTAATGCTAAATCCAGATTGATCCATTTGGATCACTTGTCTTTCACAAGTGGCAAATCCAAATATATTAAAAAAAGGACATACATTTACTGCTTACTTTATCAAATACCTGTAATCCGTAGCTGGTGTAATCTGTGAAAGGTTATTGTTGAAATTAAAGTTGTTGTTAATTATGCCAACATTTACATGTAAGTCATATGATCCAGAAATTTAGTTTGAAATTACAAATATTTGGACCTAAAATGTGCAAATTTATGATTAATAGCAAAGTTACACAGAAATGTAAACATTTTGACAGTTAAATGAAAATCTGGTTTTTAAATAATCCAGGCTAGTATTATGAAAATAGAAGGTTTCAGCCTGAAACAAGGGCATTTTGGTTTAAATCAGATTAATTTCAGGTCACACTTAAATTATTGTTTATTTGGGGTAACTAAATGATACCTAGACAACCAGAGATCAAAGTAGACTTTGGAACCAAGAGGCACAATGAGCATGGTGGGCCTGTATCACTCACCTAGGATAATATCAGTATCTGTATAAGAAACATTTAAAATTGGGTTTCAAACACATATTATGGCTGGAATCATGGAAATTTGTACTTAAATGCAGAAATTGGTGCTGAATTACAAACATTTCTGGCTGAAATTTGTAAATTCTGTGTTAAAAGCAAAAGTTTAGAGAAATATATAAATTTTGACAGTTAATATGTGTATCTGGGCTCAAAATGTTAAATCTGTAATGGACCATTTCATCAATTATCAGCCAGTGTTTAAAATTTAACAACAAATTAGAAAATTTGGACCTAAAATGAAAGAATGTGTGAAAATGCAAAAATTTGGTACTGAAATCTGTGAATTTAGGATTATAAGCAAGTGTTTACCCAAAAATATATAGATTTTCACAGTTAATAAGAATATCTGGGTTCAAAATGCTGAAAAAAAATTTCAAATGACCAGTAATCTGAAAATTTAAGCTGGAAATGTGAAGATTCTGGTCAGAAATGTGCAAAGTCTTTGACAGGAAACAAGACAATTTGGACTAAAAAGCAACTGCTTTGTTTAGAAACAAAACATATGGGTGCAAAATGCAAATGTAAGACAATTTAGGCTGAAGATACACACATTTCTATATGAAGAATTGATATCTATGTTCCAAATATGAACATTTTAACAGGAAACAAGAATATTTTAAGTAAATAATTTAAGAATTTAGGCCCAAAATGGTAAAACTTGGATATGGGATGGTGGCCACTGACCAATAATGTCAAATTCCTATTCAACAGGCCACAAACCTATATTATTGCCATGTTCACTGTGAAGTTCATCAACTAAAAGCTGAGTCCTACCCTTTAATGGTAATTAAGCGAAAACCAGCCTTTGCAGTGGTATTGAGAATATCTCCAAGAATTTATCACTGTAATGCCTGCGTCAGTCATTCATTCCAGTGTTAAAATTTCAAAAAATTACTTTTCTTGGTCTGCAAGTGGACATGTATTAAGTAAAATGGCATTTTTATAACCAATCTTAACCATTAACAGCAACAATTTTGATAGGAAATATGAAGATTTTGGACTGAAATGCATAATCTTTATTCAGAAACATGAAAATCTTGGTACAAATGCAGAAATGTGACCATTTTGGCTGAAAATACAAACATTTCTGTACAAAGCATGGATATCTAAGTTCCAGTTGTGACAATTTTGACCAAAAAAATGACCATTTAAGTCAGAAATGAAAGAATTTGTATCCAAAAAAGATAATTTCCATGCAAGAGAAAGGAATTGATGATGGACACTGGATCAAAGATCAAAATATATATATCACTGTTTTCACTGTCAAACCCATCAAGTAGGCAAACACATGTAACAAAAGCTCAAATCTGATTGGTCGATAACGTCAAGTTTCCTTTAGCTTAGCTGACTTTTCACACATCTGGGAACAACATCGACCAGTTGATCAATCTGGCTTAGTTTCTTAAAAATATTGTAAACGGTAAATTTTCCTAAATTTGAATGGTCATCAATAATAACACATTCAGCTAGTAAGCTCTGTATGAAGTGGATGATGGTGTGACTTAGTGATCCAAATAGTCAAGTAAGTGCCTGTCTTCCAAACTCAGAATTTTCTACGGGTAGAATGGTAAAGGGTTTTCAAAAAATTTAACGACACGCAAACAAATATTGCCTATTGTTTTATCTATTGAGCTATTTAGACCAAATACATTGCCATGAAATAAGCTCATTTGGCCTCTCAGGCTTTACAGACCAGGTGAGCTAGAACTGAGATCTGGCGAAAACTAAATATTTTGAAAATAATCTGTCTGAAAGTGATTTGAGCAGCTATATCCTTAAATCAAATAATCTGACTGAATTAATAAAGAAACAAGGAGTGTTTTGGTCTTGCTCACTCTGATTACAAATAAATCTGTTTTTAAGACAGATGATACGAAGGTTGTAGAATATCTTGAAAATAACCTGATTGACAGCTGTTTGCCCCTCTCAATGGAACAGCAGGTTTCAGTGAAATTGTTTTTAAAATAGTTTGCCTATTGAAATATCATGCACGTACACTGTCATTGTCATACAGAGTGAAATTGAATATTGTTTCCACTGGTTTTATTAATTTGATATATTTTTTTTCAGATGAGAGTTCTCACCTCAGAGGGATGTGTTACTAAATGTCAAACATGACCATGTCACCGAAAAGTCATTATTGTTTTGTGTTACAGCATTTTCTCATTGAGTACATGGGTACAGCATGAAATAGATTGCTCAGATTTCCTGATTTTCCAGCTGATCATTGAAATCTTATATAAGATTTTTCATTCCAGTGAAATAAGTTGTGATTTACTTCTTGGACAGAAAATTTTCTATCCCCACACTTTTTGAAAAAATGCTGGAATAATGAAATCGCCCCTGTTTGTTCTTTTACAGGTCATGAGACTTTTTCAAGTTTACACCTGTAATGACTAATTCTGCGGTCGCACCAGCCACTAAGTGTTAAACTTTCAAAAATAGTCTCTTGGAGTACAGAGCTATTTTTTAAGACGTCCACTGCAGAAGCTATTTTGGCCGGTTCGGTGATTAATTGGTTATATTCAAGTCATTAACTCATTCAAAACCCAAAAACCATACAACATATTCCTCATGGTAACACGATGTTGTTGGTTGCACAAGGTACATGACCATTTTGGGCTGATAGATAGTAATACCAGTTTAACCCTCAATGTCTCAATTTCAAGACACCTATACAGGAAACCTGTTAACTATTTTGAATCTATGGCAGGAGCAGCTCAGTCAAATTAGTTTCAAAATACTCAATAGAATATTCATTACTGTACATCATAAAGAATTTGTAATTTCTGGGCTATGAGGGTTAAATGGTTAACACTTTGAACTCTGAATATCAGGCTATGAACTCTGAATATCAGGCTAAAAAAATTATTCTGGATGAAAGAAATATTATGTTGAATATTGTGTTTTAACTAGATTCAAGATTCTTTATTTTCATATAGATAAATAATTTAACAGTTCAAAACAGGCATCCACCAAAGGCTAAGGCATGCGGTGGTGGGCCCTTGACAAACTAGGTAAATGCACAGATGAAAAAACATCAACAACCTACAACAGTGGAAGACTGATATCTCTCCTCCCCCCCCCCCCCCCCCCTCCAACCTCCCTCCAGAATAACAACAGCCTACAATACAGTAGCACTACAGTCCAGTTCATAAATAGATTAATATTTCCAAAACAGCAAAATGTTATCTAATTTTGTTGAATAATTTCAACCTACGGCAACACTGGCTTCCAATCAAATTAAGTCCAAAATATTCAACTGTACATTTTGTCTTGTTTTGGAAACAAAATAAGTTATTTATGACCCGTATTGTACGTCCAACAGCGGGAAGTTGACATTTCCTGGAATCTTAGAACACGTTTACAGACATGCATTTCAGCAGCTTGAATCTGACAATGCGCTACATATTAGTACAAAATTGTGCCAAACAATGTTTGTTTGCATTTCATAAGATGGACTAGACACTGAATAATTGGCGTTTTACGCGATGTAAGGTCTATTGCCGTATTTATAATCAGCTGATTAAAATGTAAACATAGGTGGTTCCGGGTTTGCTGCTCCTATAGTGTATCCCCCATAGCGCCCCCTGAGGTTTTTCACCCTTCAGCACCCCCACCCCACACCCACCCACCCCCACCCTGTCCAAATACCTTCATACGCCACTGAAATGGGAGTTTGTAACCAACGGTAATAATATGATAAACCCATCTGATGTCAACGCAAGAGCCATTTAAAAGTGCATATTCACAGCAAATGCCTGACAATTAAATTGTTACAATTGTAGACTTTTAAAGGCCCAAATCGTGTGCCTAGATGCCTAAACGAAACAAATCTTAACATATGATAGTTTTATTCCGTGTAAATTATGATACTTTTTAGCTGTGAATTTGAAATAGGGACTCGTGTCTCTAATTAAATTTTTGCACCTTAAAAAAATTATATTAATTTATACTTGACGAAATCATGTTAAGATTTTTTCGTTTCTTTACGTCTAAGCCCACAGTTTAAGCCTCCAAAACTACACAATTTTATTTTCAAGCATTCTGCTGTGAATATACACCTTTAAAAATTATACAAAGCCAAGTACAGAGTGTGTGCGTGATATAGACATAAGCGGTCAGCGTTGCAGATCATCACTAGGGGGAGGGATGTTTATAATACTATTACATGAAAGCACCGAGTTATAAATTTTGATATAAATATATTTTGAATTGTAAGCTCAACGAAACAGCTGAATGATAATTAACCCTTCACATGTCACATGACCAACGGAGGTATCTTAAGGCAATAGAAAAATCTTTTACAAGTGAGTAAAAATTTATTTTAGAACAATCCCCCTGTTAAAGTTGCATATTCACACTAAACTGCTTTAAAATAAATTTATAAAAATTGTAGACTTTTAGAGGATTAAATTGTGTGCCTATATGAATGAAACAAGATAAATCTTAACATATGTACGGTGATTTCATATAATCTTTTTAATTTGCGAAATTGAATTAGAGAGACGCGTACATATTTCGAGACACGAGAGTTGCCAGCAGTAACAAATACCACCACATTGCATAATACTCTTAATAGCAGTAATGTGATATAACCGCCATTGAAGCGAAGAGAATTATCATCCGGGTTACCCGTGATTGTTCAAATTGATTTAATAATGGTAACAATCATGATAACAACAAAGACGTCTGAACATGTCTCTGGATAAGGTGACATGAAGAAATCCCGCGAAAACATGCTTGCAATAAACACCTGTAATCTAGATATCTATCCAGGTGAGACGCCGAATAATAGAGATACACAATATAGCTTGCGTGTCTGCGGAAGACATTGTTTGCCATCTAAGTTTAATTCCACCGAGGCGTGTTTGCAGCTAGTGTTATGTAACTCTATGATCAAAGCCAATGTTAAAGATCTCCCATTAAATAGAAACATGTTTGCACGAGATATGAGATGGTTGTTGATTTTTGTTCAATTTACCTATCATGCAATACTAACCAGCGTGTATGAATCGTTGCAGTAATTGGACGCCATATTCTTTGCATCTATTGTCTGTAAAAGTCAGGAATTTTCAAAGAAGTAGGCCTATATCTGTCTTGCTATATAGTGTTCTTGCTGTATGACGGCGCAACGAGCCGTGTAACATGTTTTCGATGATCAGAAATGTAATCTTATTTATGATTCATATTGATGTATTAAATATTGTTGATTATTTTAAAACTAATCTGACTGTCATCGGCAGCCGGGACAGCAGTAGGTTCCAGCGAAATGGATTTCAAATTTTTATCTGTCTATATATATATATGGGCAATATTATTTCAATAAACTCATGCATAAGAAATATATGGTGTAGGTGTAACGTGTTTTCACGTGTCAAAATTTAGGATAAAAAAACAACCATTTATTTAACAGGCAATATGTGGCGAATATTTTGAACAAAATTTGACTAGGACTGGCAGACTGACAGCAATATGATCCAGTGAAATATGTTTCAAAATATTCAGCATTGTGTATTTCAATCCTTCGCGGAAAGTACTGCATACTTATGCATACATGTTAGCTCCAATCTCACGCTGAAAGTAGTTGCTGTCAGCATTAATTGGTTTAGGGATTTTTTTATATGAAGAAATTGTACAACTTTAGCCATTTTGGCGTTAAAATCACAGCGGCATTTGTAGGAGTGTATGCATTGTTATCTCGCCCACCCAGTCCCCCTGCTTGCATAACATGTACGCTAATTGCAGGAAGCCATTAAAATGGTAGCGTATGTCCGCCTGAATACACATCTAAGACTAGACATATAATAAAACACATTGATGATCCTCTGTCCAATGAACTATCAGTAACGATTGCAACGAATCAGAATGCACATGTATTTGCGCGTCGTCTATCAGATTCAAGTAGCAGATCAGTCTGTAATAAACTTTTGACCCTTACAGACGCAAACTTACTAGACTCAAAATTATCTCAAAATTTTCACAAATTTCTTTGCGTGTATCAGATTCAGGTAGCAGATCAGTCTGTAATACACTTTTGACCCTTACAGACTCAAAATTTTTCACAAATTTCTTTGCGTATTAGACATTCTTGTTTCAAAGATTTCCGTACCTCTTGAGAAACTCATTTGTAGTGAAAATAATCAAACTTGCGAAATTTTTCAATTTTATTTATTTGCTAATTGATAATTTCAAAATTCAGCGTATCATACGCAAATATAAATTGTTAAAATCTTATACTTAGGCTTCAATTGTAGCACTAAACTTCTTCTAAATATCTTTGAGCACTCTAGCGTTATCTAGCAGACGTACAGTGTTCACTTTTTAAATTGCTACTTCCGGAATTTTCGTTCCCTTCTTTAGGCAGTCTACGCGACGGTACCTGAAAAAAACCCACACAAATTTTATATAAGTTAAATTAGATCGGACCTCGTAGTAGGCACCATATTATTTTATTTTGTAACTTATATACGCATATAGAATATTCATTCGTAGCGGATAGTAGTTATTGTTAGGCTTATTAGGAATACCATAGGAATACTATAGTGGTCATTTTCGTCCCTACCGCGGTCATTTTAGCTCGCGGTCATTATGGACTGAGATCGGCTTCAGTGGCCTAGCTATGGGAGTGTCTAGAGCGGGTGGGTGGGGACCGGGGAAGCACCCCTCGCTGTTATCACCCGGACCCCTCCATATATTTCGAAGACCATTCGTCCATTGCAGACGTATAATATTAATAATATTACACGTCACAAATTGTGGGTCACGTATTTAGAATATCAGCCGGTACGTGACAAAATGACGCGATAACTCAAAAGATTTTGACGCAAATTACGCAATCATGACGTCGAGCGTTTTGAAATCAGGGGGTGTTCTAAATTCCGTTTTTTGATTGGTTACTTTTGAGGAATAGCATTAAATTTTTTTTTAATAATAAAAGGGAATTCCCAACTTGAACCTCGTTTTCGAATTTTCCCGATAGTTGTAGTATTTCGGTAAATTTGTGCGTTTTGAAAATTTCTCTCATTTTTATCATAGAAACTTTCAAAGAAGGTGAGTTTCGATTACATTTTAAATAGTTTTGCTAATTAATATACATATTTATCTGTTATGTCCTCAAATTTTAACAAAATCTATCTTTCCTAAAGCATGTATTTTGGATCCTCAAAATGTTGACCAAATGTTGGAATCCAGTAATCGATTTTGCTAATCCAATATGGCGGCCGTGACACTTTCAGATTTCAACATACCATGTTAAAATCCACTATCATCTGCGCTATTTACTCGCCATCCAACAATATTTTCTTCATAAAATGTTGCTATATTGAATTATCTTAAGATCTTAATAAATAATTTATATAAATTTCATATAAAAATGCGCTAATGACATGTACAAGTGTACTTACAAAATGGTTCAAATTTCAATCTCGCACATGTGAGCCTTGAAAGTGACGCCGATCAACACACTCTGTTATTATAAATCCAATTACATCAAGCCATCAGTTTAATATTCTTACAACTATTTTAAAGATATTTCACTATCTTAATAATTAGCATTATGGAAATAATTAACCCCTTTACTGCTGAAATCCCCACTCCAGCTCATCTGATTATGATATTGAATAATTGATAATCATATTGAATAGTGATCTCTGATTCTGTCCTCATTCATTGATTGAATTTTCAAGGAATGGAAAAGGGTATTTCTATTTCCTTGATGTGGCAGAGGGACCCCTCCCCCCCCCCCCCCCCCACCCTATTTTAAAACATAAAAATTATTTCTATGAATATTTTGAAATTAATTTGACTGGAAGCCATTGCAAGGCTTCCAGTCAAATTAATTTTAAAATATTCATAGAAATAATTTTATATTGTAAATAATCTACATTTTTCAGGGATTTGTCGGTAAAAGGGTTAAGGAAATAATTAACCCTTTTACTGCTGAAATCCCCCCACCCTATTACCCGTTAATTTTGGGAAAATGTACGTAATTCATTAACCCTTTCACAGATGAATTCACCAAACTTCATTTTCAAGGGTTTACTGATTATTTTGAAATTAATTTGACTGGATTCTGGGAGCCATGACCATTGTTGCCTCATCCATTATTCAAAAATTAGAGTGCTAAGCCGGAAAAGTGTATCTGCATGATGTGGAAGGACACCCCACCCGCACCCCAAGGAAAATATTTTATCATTAAACCTCAGATAATATGTCTTAAAACCGAGGTATCATTAACCCTTTCACCTGCAAATCCCTGGAAAAGTGAATTTATGATAAAACTTATTGAATATTTTGAAATTAATTTGACTGGCAGTAACAGCTTCCGCTCAATTTCAAAATATTAAACAGATTTCCTGCATGGTAGCTTGAAAATGATATCCAGGGAATTCATCACTGAAAGTGTCCCGTACCGTGCATGCACACAAACAATAAATTTAATTTGACCATGGATGTCGATTTCCACACCAATAGAAAACTATTTTTGAAAGTTTATCACTGGAATGACTGGTTAAGATATCGAGCAAGTCATTACAGTGTTAAATGTTTGAAAATGGCATTTTCTTGGTCTGCAAATGTACATTTCTCAAAACCGCTGCAGAGGTTTAAGGACTTCTTTCTCTTTAGGTATTTTTCGGGTGTGAATGATGCCTCGACCATTAAAACGATCGGGAATCTGCAGACCTGAGAAACCTGGAATCGCACGTCAATACTTGACCGAACACTACAGCTTAATTCCTAATGACAGCGAATTGCTAAATGGGCATATCCTTTATGTTTATGTTACCAATGGAAGTAATTATAGCATAACGCGATCTATTCTCTTACCTGTAATCTCAAGTGAATCCTTGCCATCATTCCATTCCAATTTGTCGAGACTGGTCCTTAAATCGTTGAAGAGGTTTAAAAACCTAACGAATACTGATCAATATAAGAAATTCCAAACTATCTGTTTGGATCCATTTTCAACATTTAAAGCGTGATCTGTCAAAATCACAAAACCTGTCAAAACTCATTATGATCAAGATCAGGCCAAAATGATTACTGATCAAGATCAGATCAACGGTGTAGAATCTACATCTACATGTGCCAGTGCTCCCCAAACAATTAGAACAAGACAGCAAGACAATAAGTTACAGGAAAGGGAAACATTAAATAGGAAAAACTTGAGAAACGGTTGCGAAGCATTGATTTGAAAAATATCAATGTAGAATTTCCCGATATGGAAGATGGCAAGTGTGAATCTGTGGTAGATCTTTTGGGGGGTAAGGCCATTGGCCGCAAAATCTGCCACATGTGGTCAGATGACAATGCCCGGGTCATGTTTAATGGTAAGATAGAAAAACTAAAAAAACGAGGAGGAACATACACTGTGGCTTACTGGAGTCAACAGGAGTCCTATACCAATGCTGTAGACTATGATATCTCGAAATATGAGCTTGCCGCTGATCTGATTAGTGACGATCTGATTATGTAGATACCTGGAAATTGAACACATTCAAATTTGGCTATATCGGAACCCGTTTAGTAGAATTCAAACTTGCTATGTGACTTACACATATGATTGCGGACTGCAAGACTTTTACATTATGCATGGCTCCCAGGTTGGGGTGGAGGGGTAGGGGCAGAACGTGCAAGTTGGCACAATTAAACCAAATTTGGTAAGTGAGTTACTCATATGATTGCGGATTGTGAGGCGATTTTTTTCATTAGGCCATGTCACATGGTTGGGTGAGTGTGTGTGTGTGTGGGGGGGGGGGGGTGTGTGTGTGTGAAAGTTAGCGAAAGTGGAGATTTTATTATTATTATTATAACAGCAAGTCGTTGTTTTTCCTACTCATCTCAGACTCTTTCGGACACAGCCACTACCTCCATTTATAATACTGCGTTTCAAGATGAGTATGCCTTGTTTTAGTAACGAGACGATGAAGTCAATGCCGCATAGGATTGTGATACTCAGACTTTGCTCTTTGAAGCACTGAATATAAACATTACAAAATCTCTTAATGTGATTAACACCGAATCTGTCTGATATCGCTACTGTATAAATGATGGCAATGAGACCTAGCCAAGAAGGTATTTGCTTCTAACCAAACAGGTCTAACATTCATATTGCAATCATCAATACCACTACTAAAGAGACAGACTAAGCATCACAGCGAACATAAACAAATTTGATTAATGGAATGGCCTCCTCCCATCAGCCTCCTCACCGAGAATGCCACACAAGATCCACTGTAATCCATAACTTAACAATTGATGATGTCCAATGTTGCAATCTCTTACTAATAACAAGAGAGTGGTACATCATCAAGCCCTGCAACAATGAGTCGGTGCGGCTCGCCGATGATACCCTGTGCAGAGGAGGCCATGCACATAATATGCTTTCGAACAGCAGGGGACAGGGAATCCATGTAGATTCAAGATTATTTATTTCATGCTTAATATATAATATATATACATCACAGTTGGGCAGTCCATCAAAGGCAGGACATATGAATCGATGAACCCCCTACACACAAATGTAAAATAGATATCCCATCTAATTCAAATACTGAAGTGTCAACCATAATGTAAAAAATAACAGTAATAACACACATGACATTGTAATAATTTAATACTATTAATACTTATTAGCTGCAAATTGAAGGTAACAAGGAAATCTATATAATCTGAAAGTTTCATTGAGTTATCTCTAATATTAAGTAAGATATGATACATTTGGTGTCGAAAAACAGTAAAAATTTGATTAGTCAAATTTTTTTCAATGCCTTAGTAACACACTAACAGAGCAATCATTTGTTAATATCTATAAGTCTTTTAGCTGCAAATTGAGCACACCAATGTAATCTATATTATCTGAAAGTTTCATGAAGATATCTCCGATATTAAATAAAATATGACAAAATTAGTGCCGGAAAATGGTAAAAACACTGAAAAACGGTCACAGATTTTCGCCATTTTACTATATAATTGTTAGACAATATTATACCCCGATTCGCGACACATAAATATTCATAACTTTCTTAATAATCAACCTATGGGGATGATGTAAGTATCATTAAAAAGGTCTTTTAATGCTCTTTCCAACAGTATCCAATTTATCTTGATCATTCCAAGTTTGATTTTTTTTTGTCACGTACCTGTGACATTATCAGGGAATACTGACTACAATGATATGACCAATGATATTTTATCGCCAATTGCCCACACATTATTTTATTTAAGTCAGTATTTAGCGTAGAGGGGTAGAGCAATAATCTGTAAATAATTTTGCAATATTGAATATATAGATAATAGAAATACGTGCTCTTCTGAGGCATGCCGTGTCGCATAGACCTGCTCAAAATGCACATTACAATAAATAAAATGCAGAACTTCTCTTGTGTGTTTAATTGTTAAACATTACAAATCCCTAAACATATTACCAGCAAAAGGCAACACATTACAAAACAGTAGTAATACTTACAAACATGTTTCTAGCGTCTCTGTACATCCATGAACGCGGCCATGTTGATTTCAAAGGCACACGTGATCTATTTACCCATAATTCCATGTTATCTGCAGCAGTTACTTGTGGGTCATCTACAACCGTTTCGGAATCTTGCATTTGGCGCAAAAAGTTGAAATATGGCTGAAGACGGCTTTCAAAAGTGGGCTTTGTGGGTCACTGGTCAATTAGGTCTTGTGGGTCACTAATTGCAAGAGTGTGGGGAAATGCGTATTTCGACGAGTTCTAACATTTAGAACACATTTTGAGATGGTGCTTTGTGGGTCATTATACAGTGACCCATAAAATACCATGATTTTTGGCAGTGACCCACAAGACGACTATGAGACACACTATATATCCCGCAAGGTACCATTCATAAAACTATATATATATATATATATATATATATATATATATATATATATATATATATATATATATATATATATATATATATATATATATATATATATATATATATATATGTCCGTAAGGGAATTATGACAGTCTCTTTATAAAAGATTTCTAAAGATATATATATCTTTAGAAATCCTGTATAAGGGGACTGGCATAATGCCCCATACACGAGTGTCGTACATAAAAGGAAGTTATTATTCTATAAAATCGTACAAGAAGATTGCCCCGATTATATAACATATATCTTTCCTAAAAGAGTAGGTGGTGTCACAGATTATAACCTTAGAAATTCAGAAGATTTTATTCCACCGAAACACCAATTTGAACTATTTAAAAACTCATTCAATTGTGGAATAACCTAGATATAACAATAAAATCAGCTACCTCAGTTCCGGGTTATTTAAAACAAATCTTACAAAAACTTATTAAACCGTGTTAGACCAATTCACCACATACTATTCATTTGGTAAAAACAGGGAAATATCATAACATGCAAACTAAGAAATAATTGCAGCCAACTAAATAATGAGCTGCACAGATATCACCTACTTGAACACCCCGGCTGTCTTACTGTCAAATCCAAGAAACCACTTATCATTACTTTTTTAATGTTCAAGATGGGTAAATGAAAGATGCAGTTTATTAGATTCCCGTTATGAATTTACCCCAGATATTTGATTTCATGCCTATCCCTCGCACACTGATTAGATTCCTCATCTTGAAAGTCGCATCTTTTCAACAACTGTGGCAGCTCTATAAAAGAAGATGCTTAGCAGTTTCCACGTGCACATGTTTAACTAACTGTTGAACCGTTGGCAGTTATGGGTCCAAAGACCTCTCGTGACAATGGTTAAAACTTTGCCTGCCCTTCACGTGGACCATGTGTTTAGCCACAGGGCATAGGAATCCTCCCCCAGTTCCGTTTTTTCTAGAAATTTGGCAGAGGATTCCACACGCGGTGACCAGTCATGCGCGTGATAAATTATTATTTATAACTCGATCCATCAATGGATAAAAGTGAACAAGTATACTCTATTCGTTACCGAAATAAGTAATTATTAGCCTAGGGGTTTCCTCGGTGATCTCGCCATGGTCAAGGACATTATATTTTCCACCAACTTTCCATCGGAAGACTTCTCCTCAGATAGATTATTATTTGTCGTTGCACAGACAATAGTATTCAAGACATTCGCTCCTGTTTCTGTGTTGCAACCTTGAACCAACGAAGACATAACTCTCTGGTTCCTGTCTGCTATAGTACTACGGGAAGAAGGAATTCCTGCATAGACCATTCTGTTCTCTGTATATAGCAACAAGGAACAATCACAATACAGAAGTACCATTTTCATTATCATTAGACTCGATTTGTCCCTGGGTGTCATTTAAAATAGCAGACTTTTTACCTGGACATCTGTTTCAGCATTCGCCTTCGGAATGCCAGTGGTACATTGCGAATTGTGCCCACTTCTGTCAGCGGAGTAGCTGTCTTTCCACAAATATAGACATCTTCGGGGTTGCTTGTCTTACATCAACGACTAGATCCTGTGGATCATGAAAGAATTGAGTTTCATTTTGAGACTTGATGAACACATCGCATTCTTTTGTCGGCCTAATGCCTCTATAAAATTGGCAAATCGATTTTGGGGCTTCCCAGTGAATTGTTCATGTAGACCCGTTTTCGGTTTGAAAGTCTGTCATCTCCACAAGATTATTTCTAGTGTTTCAAATCGATCCATTGAATTTTAGTTTTCGCGGACTCTGACATAATAAGGCTGGACGTCTGTATAACATCAAACGATGACAGACTTGTTCGGTACGGATCGTCTTTACAAGCTTAGATCTCTGCATGCCACGTGTACTTCTTATCTGTCACATTTTGGACAAACGGTTGAAATGCATTTGTGTTAGACATTCACCTTTCCAAAGTATCTACCCATCATATGACATCATAATCAACTACGTGATGCGTAGAATTACGTCATAATGAATGGCGTCATCAATGATAATATGTGCTCCGCACAACGAAAGGGTGTCAAAAGCATAGCAATGGCATTCCCTCAACTCGCTACGTAGTCGACAAAATTTGTTTGCAGCCGACTAGGTCCTACCCCTCCTTACGAGACCACAAAACCCCCGAGCACCGATCTTGACATCGTATAATTAAGTGATGGCTTACATCCCTCGCTCAAGATGTCGAGTTGAATGGATTTGCTAATAGTACTTTTGTCTAATTGGAAGAATACAGTTAACTATCTAAATGTATAATACCGTATTGAATCACTTGGATGCGATTGATTGGTCCAGGAGGAAGGATGCCATTCTATTGACAAGCCGCTTCTTGTCACACTCGAGCAGCATTGTTAAGATAAGCAAAACATTGTACAGGGTATATCATCTAATATGTCTCAACATGCCAGATACATTTCTGTAACTGAATTGACTGAGATTATTTGAGGTGTTCCAAAGTTGAAGGGTCTCTGCACTAGATAACAAGCTATACGTGTTCCAGTAGTATATTGATCTTTAAAATCCTATGGGAGGTCAATTGTTATTATGGTTGATTAGTCAGAGGGTAATAAAAGCTAGAGTGTGTGACAATACCAGTTTCCAGAAGTGTTATGGTTCAGGAGACAGACATGTACCTACACCGGACACTGGACATAACGTCAATCACAACAGCAACAAAAATCTCAAATTATAGATGGTTTTAACCCACCTTTCCAATTTTAGCCATGCCCCGCCCATCGCTAGCTAAGCTCCACCCACACCTCGCTCATGTTGGGATCGATCGATCTCTGAACTCCCTGACCATCAATTTCCAGAAAACTATACAGGTAAGCAGTTGAATATTTAGAAACTAATTTGACTGGGTGCTGTTGCTGCCTAAAATATTCAAGATCATGTTTATTAAATAGCAAAGAATTACAAAGACATACACGTCATACAACGCGTCCGACTATTTGAGATTTGATGACGGTCTATGTGCAATGATTGTGACGTCATCATACACGCGCTGAGCTGATTATGATGTCATACAAGGTCAGATGATGGGTGGTTACTCTGAAAAGGTGAATTATGCGTTCCCTATATGCTAAATTCTTCTTCTTTTTTTTTTCTTCTTTTTTTTTTTTTCATAAGGAGAATTTAACCAACATCACAGATAAAATTTAAAAACTAAAATATCATGTACTTATTGGCAAACTAATTTAAACTTATTAAACATTGTCTTACAGGCTAAATCTGTCTGATGAATCATTAACAGTTTAAACATCAAAACATTGTTTTCTAAATATAAACTAGTGCATTATCTATTTTTCATTAACACCTTTACCTGTATCGATGATCTTGATTATGTAGCTTTTAACCATGCTATTACGTCTGACAAACAGGCTGCCCAAACCCTCTATCGTGCCTTTGGTACAGCAACTCAGTCTTGATAAATCAAGAGGAAGGTCTGGTTAGGTGTCACATAAGGTCTGGTTGATAACTATATTAAAATGCTTTAATTTTAAATCGTATTGGAAACGGCATTTGCCAATAAAGTATAATGAAAAAATAACATAGTAGAAATGAAAAATAAAACTACCAACGTCATAAGAAATGTATATGATATCAACAGAAGTACCTGAAATAAAATGTGCATAGCAACAGTGTATCGGAATGACTAGATATATAAAAGATATTATTGTAAAATCATCTTTATGTTCAGTATTAACCAGGATTCGAACCGTTATTATAAGTCAAAGTCTCTACCTTTGGACCAACAATGATATTCTCAAAAAATTCTGTCAAAATGTCCTGTTTCCTGTATGCGAAAACTGGTACCAAATGGAATATATACTAATTTTGAAAGATGAAATATAACTAAGCATGATTATTTAGATTGCACATAATGGAAATAAAAAAAAACCTGTTATCAATTTAAGACTTATTCATATGAACAGCATACACCTGTAAATAAGTGTATATAATGTAAAGCAGATGACATTTTCTTTAGTAACACCTCTCCATAGCAACACACTTCAAATTGTCTCCCTTGTCTTAATCATAGTGTAGAGCTGACTCTATGAACGGTTTTTTTGTTGTTGTTTTTTGCAAAATACACTGCTTATCTTGTCCTGTATATATCTTAGCAACTATACATTCGATTGTTGCACAATTTTCAGCATATGAACAGATCATATTGTCGGTTATATAAATATCTTACTCAAGGCATTCTTGTTAGGATGTCATGTGATTTATGCTAGAAAAAGTTAAATTGAAATAAGATTACTTAACATCTAACCAAGCTTATGCAACATATCTGGCTTATAAAATAATAAACAGATGTTTCTTAACCTGGCTTGTCATATGCTCAGTTTAGGTTTAGCTATATTTAGTCAAAGTTTGCTTAGATTAGCATAGTACTTACAGATACAATTGGTTGATCAACCAGGAAAGTGAAAAACAGTACGGAACTGCCAATAAATCCAAAAGAATCTTAATGCTAAAAAGGGCTCCACTAAAATATGCATAATTACCCTAAGGAATTTTGAAAACTAAAGGCTAAAATGCCTGTTAATTTTGAATTCATTAGGCATCTCATCAGGGTTCCAATGCCTAGTTCCTAAGCGCCATTTCTGATTTGAATAACATGTTAGGACCCATGATAAAATTCAAATTGGAACCTATGGTGCCACTGTAATCCACTTACTAATTTAACAATCTTACAATTTCATAAACAAACAATATTAATCTAACTAATATTAAGCTTAGTTAAGGTTTAGCTTTTTAGCAGTATACGCTGACATTAGGTTAGGTTCAAATATGGTTTGTTTTAGTAATATGTTGTGATGTTAGGCCTAGATTGATGTTTAGTTTGTTTGAGCTTTTGTTTGTTTTAGGCTTAGCTATGTCTATAGCTTGTATTAGCAACTTGGTGTGTGTCTAGTTGTGTTGCCTTTAAAATAAAAACAATGAATTTTTTACCAATATGTCAGCATTGTGACAGCAAAAGATGACGGATGGTTACTCTGAAAAGGTGAATTATGCATTCCCTATATGCTAAATTGGTTAACATTTGAATGAATAATTATCTTTTTTCAGGATGGTTCACGTTACTGGCCCAAGAGTGGTACCGCTCTGAACATCGGGTCCTTCACAATAACATTGGATCAGGCCGTAAGTGGAAATCTACACTTCACACAGCCACTTAAACTTAAACATAGAGACATGGTAAATATAGCTTTCGACTTTATATAAATAAATTAAATAGCATGTCAGTCAAATATCTTCAACGTTAAAAGCTCAGTGTTATTCATTATATTAACTAATCTCTCTCTCTCTCTCTCTCCCCCCCCCCCCCCGCTCTCTCTCTCTCCCCCCCCCATCTCTCTCTCTCTCCCCCCCCTCTCCCTCTCCCTCTCTCTCTCTCTTCTCATTCAATAATCTGTTAAGTATGCTTAAATTACAGATGAGCAACCAATAATTGGACAATGTTTACAAAACATATTAACAGGTGAAAACGAAATGTTAATAACGTAATAATATAAACGTTAATATAACAAATATCTTTCAATCAGTCACAGCAAATGATACAACAATGCATTTCAAGATATGCCCCGCCAATTTCCACTTAATATCCGACCAATAATGTATGCGTGTTGGAAGTAATTCGAAACTTTGAAATGTGACTTCCCATAAGCTAGATTCCAAGATAAATATACAGGTAAAATGTAACAGCTCACAGTCAAATTATTTTCAGGATATTCAACAAAATGATTACTAAGTTATAATACAATTCGTACACTGTTCCACTTTGTGACGTACTTTTGACATTCTGATTGTGAAATCATCTAGCAAGTGACGTTGTTTAATTATGACATCAGATAATTGAGCGACAAATGGAGTCATATAACTATCGACAAAGTAGGAAACCAAAGAAAATGACGATCTACTTCGTGGCGGTAAACAAGGTTTACTGGAAATGCAGATTCAGGGACGTCAGGAATCGATCGATCCCAACACAGGAAAAGCGTGGATGGAGCTTCGTTATATTTGGCCAGGGCATAGATAAAACTGTATTCCTCTATTATTATTCTCACAGGCTGGTGACATTCTCAAGATACGCCAGTTCCAGCCTAAATTATGGTCAACGTCAAAGGTTGTCCCTCCACATGCATCCTTGATCGTTATCTTTCTCGAAGATGTGGAACACTGGCAACAGTCGACAGTAAACAACATAATCGTCGTCCATTGCATGTGAGTATGTCTCGTGGTCCATCCGTCCGTACGTCTGCCTGTATGTGTGTATACGTGCATGTGTGGGTGTGCGCATGTGTGTGTGTGTTTGTGTGCATGTGCGTTCGTGCGTCCAGGACTGTCTCTAGAGAAATTACTAAATCGACCTGGCCCAAATCTTAACACAACGAAACTACTGGTCTGTTTAAGCTCAAAGCATTGCCCAAGAAATACTGTGGCCACTAGGATTCCATATCCTTTGACGTGATCGAAAGAATTCTGAAAATCTAAATAGATTTGGGAAATCCGAAAAAATCTAGAAAATCTGAAAAAATCTACAATGTGACAAAACGGGGATAAAGCGGTTCTACAATCTCTGATTGACTTGTTGTCTCACGCAATATGGAAGCAACAATGTACCGTGAAATATACTCATTATGTGTCTATTTAGGGCAATCATAATATTTACTTCACACTAATGTGAGGACGAAATGTAAATGTGTTTTACGTTACTTATTATGAGCTATAATTCTATCAGGTCGAGACTTTTGGAGTATATGAATGTGTGATTTAAATTACATAAATCAATACCAAAACACGTAAAATGTTTGCGGAACTTACGTAGAAATTGGCGGTCATATAAGTAGAAGAGAGTCGATGGGACTCCTCAAAGGAAAGCTGACACAATATAAATCATTACACAAAGGATTTTCACACCCAGGTGTCAAAGGTCTTTGTGTCAGCTTTCGTTTGAAGCGCCCCTGTCTCCTCTATTCTGATTGGATGTTAGATGTATAAGGTAGGCGTAAAATTTTGTTTGTGGTGTCATAAGCCCATCCACCTCGTTAAATCACATGACGCCTAGTGTCCTATCATGTAATGATGATTGACAAAGGTTAATGAGGGTAATTAAACTGATTTCAAAAGGGCCCAGCTCTCTTTGAGACAGTACAATGCGCAATGGGTAATGCATTGTGTAAAGGATGATTGACAGGGTGCGTGTCTGGACCCGTGTTTTCTTGACTCTGGGAACTCATTCAATGTTGGGAGATTAATGCTAAATGGTCTATCTATCGTGTAAGGACAATAATCGAGAAATTGTGGAAGACGACTCAGTTAGTCTAACGTGTTGATCATTAAACTTCTCAAACCTTGGATCTGTTTGGCCATGACAATGTACAAGAGTCAATGTATTGCATAAGGACAATCAGTTAGTTATTACTCCAATCCATTAAAATTAACTAGTTGTGCTTTAGAACAACTCTGACTGGGTGTAGCGATCATTAGAGTCGTACAAAGATCAGCGAATCAATTTTCAATCGAGTTAGGGTAATAGGTGTAAATTACATGTTTAAAGTTCCTGGAATGGCCATGCAATATTGCGGGAAAAAATCCAGCCTAAGTTGACTTTAGGTTTGGAAGGGTTATAGTCGATGGTTTTTCAGTGTTCAATTCATTAAACAATACACGTCATTTCAATTTTCCCAATTTTAATAAAATAAAGTTGCAGTAAATAACGATGCTGTAAATATACAGCTGATAAATATACAGCTGATAAACATACAGATGATAAATATGCAGTCGATAAATATACATACAAATATATAGATGAATAAGCAAGAACATAAAAATCAAAACAAAAACAAAAACAATAATTTAATTAAAATATAAATGTACAAATGTTTTCGAGTGAGATCCAGTGACATGCAAGGTTAATTGAGAGACCTGGAGAATGATGCGACTGAGGTTTTGTGTGAAACTGATTTTAGAGCAATTATTTAAATAAATTTGTGAAGAATCTAAGCGATGCTGAACCCCTAACAGTTCAGGTGTAAAGATAGGTTAGGTATTTTTACATTTATGATCTTTGACTGCGGCTAACAGAGTACCAAACACCAACCCCTTATTCCTGTAAGTCTGTATGCATAACTCTTCAGGCAAGTACTGACAAACTCTATTTTTTCACTGCAGGAAGGAACTTCATCCGTGAAATAACCATGTATGTCATGGTAAATGGGAATTAGCCGAGGTTTATCACATATTTTAGAGCATGCACGATGGAATCTGTATCGCAATAAATGCAACTCGAACCCTGACGTGACTCATGACAAACACAGTGATCACAACATTGGTGCAATTATCCGCTGGCATGAATTCATTCAACTCGTGATAGCACATTAACAGAGTGCTGTCGTTGCATACCCAGATATCTTTGACCGAAATCGTTCTATCCTTCAGCAACTTCAACATGGCACTATGCGAATTGATGTATCCATGCTTATGGTAGGGGTTGAGCATGAAGTAACCCCACAAAGTATTCAGCACCTGTTTTGCCAGGGTTCTAAGACCCTCATTTTGAATGATCAAAGATTTATCTAATTTAATCCCTTCACGTTCAACATATTCCTGAACATACGCATCTTTCTGCGCATCAGTGACCCCATCCTTGGGATACCCAGATGCTTTTTGTTTAATTATCAAAAATCTATCGATGTATCCCTTGAAAAGTGTATCAGTGCACTCTTCATAGAGCCATATCTCGATAAACTCTAAGATATGGTACCCCACAGACATGCATACTCCGTGTAGAATTCGCTCGCTATCGCTATGAGTACATTCAGTACTCTGCAAATCGTGAGCACAATTACTACACAATGGAAATAACAACCATTCGTTGCATCTGTATGGAAGGACATGAAAGAATAAAGCCTTAGGAGGCAAACAGATACACTTTAACAGGCCAAATTTAGAACCTAACACCTTTTCAGTTTAAAATCTCTAACGTTACCTCTAGTTTGCCTAGAGGGTACACACGGGTGTTACAAATGTAAGTATATAGGTGATATTCATGTATGCTATATATTCATCTGTGGTGGCCTGGTGATGCACACGTATGGCGTTGGTGTAGTCACCATAGAGGGTGCTGCACACCATAAGTGGTTCATGATAAGTTCAGCATTCAGAAAAGCATTAATTCGATCGTCACTAAGTCTCTGGGTCATCACAACACCACATTTGAACTGTGTTCAACCCCACATGCCTAAATTCGCTAGATTTAGAAAGAGTCTTCTGATACACTTCTTCTAAAGTTAAATCAGGCTAAAAATTACTTTGTAGTCATATGCTTACCAGGGAGAAATTTCGGACACGCATGTACATAACATCCATAGTACTCAAAGTACTCGTCCATATCAGGGCAGTAACCATCCAGTGTTCTGTTAAACACTTCGGGTTCACCACCAGTTAGAGTGTGTTTAATGAACACATTCTTAAAATGAGCCAGGTAATCTAGCCACTTACACACTTCTACGGTGTAATGTTTTCTGTTAACGCACCCTGGGTAACTTACTCTATAACTGGCAGGGCTACTAGCTTATGCTCATTTAAGTAGGTAGCCCTAAACACCTTATTACATAATGATGCTAACGTCATAGATGACACAAAAGGTGGTATCCCAGTTCAACGGATGAACATTTCCCAAAACTTACCGCAAGCCATTCATAGAATATTTACGTCAGACACGAAAGGCGGTATCCCAGTACAATGGATGAACATTTCCCAAAACCTACCGCAAGCCATTCATAGAATATTTTCATCAGACGTACAGTAAAGCTTCATGGCATCCCTAAAATTTAAAGCACCATCTTTCACAGCGTTATATCATGCATAAAATTCTTTAAACGCTGACACAGACATATGGTCGGCACCATAAGCATCAATGGTGGGTATGCTCCTACATAAAGATATGGAAAGATCCTTTTTCGCTAGGTAGCTTGAATATTGCTGGTAGTTGATGTAGTTGAAATGGAAGAAATGCTATACTGCCCTTAAAGTGAAGGCCGCCACTTTATTACCATTCATTATTACATTGTCCGGTTTAAGCTCTGTGTTTCTAAAAAGCCACTTCATCACTAGATGCAAGTCAAAACCATGGCTGTTATGAGCTATAGTGGGGTAGAGCATTAGTAGTATGCGTAACTTTGCACTCAGATTGTGTAGCTAAGAACCATTGCATGAAAACAGTTAGACCTTAGCACCTTTGAAAATAATCTCTCTTCAAAGTCTATCGTATTCCATGCAATGCTTGGCACGAAGTTTGCTAATGCATATAGAGCACGCTATCTGAGCGACGACATAAATAACTTTATGATGCGTTGTCACTTGATTCGTTTCAAACTCATAAAAGATGAAATGTTCAGGGATGGATGATAGGGCCTTATTTATGGTTTAGGGTCATGTGCCTTATGATTCACTGTTAAGCTCATATGTTCTTCGGTATAACTCTGCATATAACAAACGTGGTCTCGTAAATCAACTTCAGTCTTGCAACTGTGACATTTCTCCTGCCCGCAATGATGTTTAGAGCGAGAATCAACTCTAGAAGTTTGCCACATCTCTGCAAGACTTACACATGGCGCGTATTCCAGAGTTGATGTGATTGTTGTAGCAAACCTTGCTCTTAAACCATCTGCGACAAGCTTCGCAATATTGGATAGCAATACGCTTGCAGGCTGGAGCCTCCTTCTGCAAGAGTGTTGATCATGTTGGGTATAACATACGCCGCAATCGTTGCAGCAATAACTGCGACCTTCCAAAGCCTGAACATTGATTCTCTAAGTGTAAGGCTCATTATACAGAGATAGGGGCAGAGGTTGAATGCAATTATCCGAACCCCTGTATGCACAGCATTTAGTCTCGGCCCTGCTGTACATGATTAGTGAAATGCCACGTGGTGTCAAAATGTCTTGGAATGCATTCCAAGCATCAGGCCCACAAGCTATGTCAGTAGACACACTGGCGTGATTGTGCAGTTCTTTAGCCATAATTCGTTGATGCTGATTATTACCTAACCCTCCTTCGACTAGGAGTTTATCCTGCTTTCTAATATATATATACACTCAACAAACGATGCCAATGAATCTAGATAACATGGCATGATCGCTATGCATCGGGCCATTCACATACTATTATTATCTAGATTCCAAACAGTGACACAGCTTCTCTTCAAGGTCGCTTCAAGCTCCATTTCATCGAGATATAATTTGGCAAGATTATTATTTCACCCCGACCAGCTGGGCATTTCTGCGTGAAATATCTCTATAGAAAAGTCACCATCTAGACATACCTCTCATTGGAATTGACTCACTCCAGAAATTGTGTTCATTATTTCTGTAGCTATCAGATCTTGGACTTGTGCAAAGTCCAGGTGGATCGGTGTCTTTTGTTCTGTGTGAATTAGCATGGCCATGCTAGTGTAAAAGCTATCTAATATTCTTTCAAATATCAAATGAACCCTGAAACTGCAATCAAATTCTCGGTTATAAGGGAGTCCAGATTAAACTGGACAGGGTAAGATTTTTCTGTAATATTATAACGCTGAGACTGAATGATGCGAGTGAGAGTTAACTCATACATATCCACTATGTCAGGTGTACCAGGTCTAGGCATAGTTGTTGCAATGTCATCTTAATATCACCCCACCCCACCCCACCCCCACCCCGCCACCCATCATGCCCCCGCCACCCACCCTCGACCCTCGAATCCCCACCCTCTACAGATTTAACCCCTCCACCCATCAGATTAAGACCCCAATACAATATTATTAACTTCCATATCCATATCATTATTTTCAATTAAATTAATCCCCCCACCCCCACCCCAGGAGCTAACGTCACCCCACTTAACATCGCCGACATCATGGATGTCCTAAAAGAACAAAAACAGATTAAATTTTATATTTCTAGACAAGTTTTTCCTGACATCCAGAACCCAGTAAAAAAGATAAAAACAAATTAAACTTTTATAATTTTAGACAAGTTTTTTACTGACATCCAAAACATTCACCGATATCCGCAACCTGTGCACATGCACACGCACGCGCACACACACACATGCGCGCGCGCACACACACACACACACACACACACACACACACACACACACACAAAACATGCGCGGGCGTGCATGCACATGAACATGCACGCACGCACGCACGCACGCACGCACGCACGCACGCACGCACGCACGCACGCACGCACGCACGCACGCACGCACGCACGCACGCACGCACGCACGCACGCACGCACGCACGCACGCACGCACGCACGCACGCACGCACGCACGCACGCACGCACTCACGCACGCACGCATACACACACACACACACACACACACACACACACACAAAACATGCCCGCGCGTGCATGCACATGAACATGCACGGACGCATGCACGCACGCACGCACGCACCCAGGCCAACCATAACTGCATTTGCAAACTATTTAATATGCTTATACTCCCTTACTATCGCTTTGGCTGCTGAGCATTTCTATATGGTCGTAGTATGCGCTGTAATCTCGGATCGGCATTTCTGCCCAGATCAGATCTTGTAGGTATGTTAGGCATGCCCGAATCTGATTCGAGAGATCATCTGGGCAGATGTTGTGGGAGTTTAAGAGATTCAGCAAGCAGCTTAAGGATGATGTCATAAACTCTTGTTCTAACACTGGCAACATCAACCTTGAATAGCGGACATTGTATTGTGTGGGATCTCCTCCAGGATGGTCAAGGGGGTTACTCTATCTAGCCAGGGTGAGGAATACCCCCCAAACACAACCGCTTCGGCATCCACCATAGCATCATCATTATCATACCTGTCCATATGCTGCGTGTCTGTTGCACCCCTCATGAGTTCTTCATCCTCATCATACAACAGTCGCTACCTACAGCTCGCTATCATCATGGTCGGGCATAGTATCAGCCTGGCGTATACACATTTTGCCTGAGTTTGCAGGAGCTGGCTGAGGGTTAAAAATAAAACGACAGATGTTTAAATAATAATAATAAAATTGTATCACATTATGTCAAGGGAGGTAGCTAGCTGGGTCCAAGATTGAAATGTAGTTAAACTGCCTAACTTTTAACTTAAACTAACATTATATGTGTATCTAAATGGTGTAATAACTTTGAGTTATGCTCAGGCATCTATTAACGTCTAAAAGTGCAACTTAGGATCTAATATACATTAATAATTAATCAAATGAATACTTTTTCATTTTCCTAAATTTTCAACTTTTATGTAGAGAAACCCTTCAGCGAAGCACATCATAGATTGGCATGGCTGAAATATATCTAGGTGTGAGTGTCCAATAAAGCATAATAATTACCTCCACAGGTGGTGGCGAGTCTTGTATTTCCACGGGATACTCTGGTACAACCCCATATACGACGAATCCATTACCTCTTGCCAGGGACACTATGGCTCTAGCCTCAGAATTATCATGAATCTCGTAACTCTCCATTTCCAAATTTAAAATTACTGGGACGGTAATTCTTAAAGAGTGTAGATACAACTTTTAAAAAGTTCAAATCATTTTCCCCTCGATGTTAGGAGTTTATATATGGTCAAAGATATTGTCTGTTAATAATAATAATAATAATAATAATAATAATAATAATAATAATAATAATATGCAACGTGATAAATGCTTGTCCACCATAATATGATGCAAATATCCTGTAACCCACATACTTGTAAAAGTCTTGGTGTAAATAAATTGAATTGAATTGAATTGAAAATTTGTTTCCAGCGCCACACACCACCACCCACATCTGTGTCATTGCATCATTGGACGAGTCGTTACCAAGAACACAGCAGATAAAGCAGAGCGTAACTAGCGCCACCAGCGTCCCCACATCACCGCCGGCATCTCTCCTGGGCGGCGCGTACCACGTGGAGCCAACCCACATCCGGACGAATGTACAGATCGTCCTGGCCTCCATCCATCGAGACGTCTGTCTTTTCTTTACTTCCTTCCTTCTAGCGGCCTTCACAAACTATTAAGCGTGTGTGATGGACTTAAATACGGAATACTCAATTGATTGTGACGTAATATACTCGACTTAAAAATTGGATTCCTCTATTGATTGGTTCTAAACAATCGTTTACCTCATGGAATGCGGGAGATGATGGCCTCTAAGAGCATCTGCATTGATCAAACTGCCGGGATGACCATACACACCAACTGGCTAAGCGGTGTGAGATCTGGCCTCAAACAACGTAATCGACGACAACCAAAGATGAGAAAGAACATAAAGGCGCCTAGGACGCTCGCTGTGGACAAAACACTGAAGTGTTAAAGAAAAACTAATTGCAGCTGAATTACATCTTCACTTCTCCCGTTGCTGAACACAGACACACATCATCATCATCATCATCTTATGATCATGTCGATAGTCACAGGACTGGCGTTATGATCAGCGAACGAAAAGAAGAAAGAAGAAGAAGAATCATCATCATCATCATCATCATCATTATCATCATCATCACCAGCATCATCATCATCATTATCACCACCCTCATCATCATCATCATCATCATCATCATCACCAACAGCAGCAGCAGCAGCATCTATCATCATCATCATCATCATCATCATCATCATCATCATCAACAACACTTATTATTTTTATTATTATTATCATCATCATCATCATCATCATCACCACCACCCTCATCATCACCACCACCACCACCAGCAGCAGCATCTATCATCATCATCATCATCATCATCATCATTAGCATCATAATCATCATCATCATCAGCAGCAGCATCATCATCATCATCATCATCATCATCATCATCATCATCATCATCATCACCATCACCACCACCACCATCACCATCATAATCATCATCATTATCATCATCATCATCATCATCACCGCCACCACTACCACAACCACCACCACCACCATCATCATCATCATCATCATCATCATCATCACCACCCTTATCATCATAATCATCATCATCATCATCATCATCATCATAATCGTCATCATCACCACCACCATCATCATCACCACCACCCCATCATCATCATCATCATCATCATCACCACCACCACCATCAACATCATCATCATCATCATCATCATCATCGCCACCATCGCCGTCATCATCATCATCATCATCATATCCTACGCCCATTTTATTATTATTATTATTATTATTATTATTATTATTATTATTATTATTATTATTATTCTGAACTCCGGCGAGGCAAAGCTAATCTATAAAATCTAGTGTGTTGCAATGGCACAAAAATTTATTTGTTAAACGAGAACTTAACTGGAGGTTTGACTGCAATTCTAGCCAATTACCACCGGAAGCAGGAGTTATATGAGAGACGTGACGTAGCTCGTTAAAGACACATATTCACACTAAGGATCCTTAAAAACACAAAGTTTTCAATCGTATACTTTTAGAGGCTTAAATTGTGTATCTCAATGTAATGTAACGAAATATATCTTAACATAAGATGATTCGCTACCGTATATTGATGATCTGGGAACGGGGTCCTATTTCATATCACTATTATCAACCGAGTCGAAAATTATCACACCGCACGAGCCTTAGCTTTTGGTGATATTGGTAACAGTGATAGGAAATATGACCGAGTTTGAGATTTTATTTATCGTATAAACTGATATTTTGACAAATCGTTCAATAAAGTGGATCCCTGAAATCCGTTTGAACGCAGCATTTTGCGCTGTTATTTCTCGTCACTGTGACGCATCACTTGTTAAGAGTGCTGACCAATACGCCACAAAAATAATGACAAACAAAACATTTAGGACTTGTAAAATTGCTGCGTCTATCATGTAAATTTACAAACGTGTTTCATAACTAGTTAGTACCGGTATGTATATTACAGAATCAACAACATACCCCGTTTTGATAATAACTAAACTCGAGAACTTAATGCCTAACGCTTTCTTAGTTTAAGAAGAGTCTGGATGCCAGTGGTCAGATTCTGACACTTCATATATGTTCCCTGTGCAAGTAACTATACTACATCCGATCTAGGTGCGACACACCGGTCGCGTTACATTTCAACCAGCCAGGACACGATACAAATAGTATCAGATACAGAGTCATAGAAGTTCTTCGTCACGACCCTGAAAGCACTAAGGCCACCTCCCCACGCAAGGACCGTGAATCTTACTGCATCCACCAACTCCACACAATGGATCCTGTTGGTATTAATCACGCAGATTGGTAAACCCCACACCCTGTGGGTGAGACACCAAACATACCCCGTCTTGTTTAGATTGTTGACATCATCGTCGCTTGGAAACATCTGCGGTGTCGTCGTCGTTTGATGTTATTGTTGTTGCTGTTGTTGTTGGTGGTGGTGGTTCTGGTGGTGGTGGTGGTGGTGTTGTTGATTTGTTATTATTGCTGGCCGTAGTCCTTGTCGTCGTTGTTGTCATCTGTGTCGTCGTCATCATCGTCATCGCCTTAATATATCATGTTTGTATCTTTCCTTATTACTGTCATATAATCGGATATGATTATCGGAGTCGGGGTTTTCCCATTGCCTTATGGTTGTACCGTTGTTGTCATTGTAGTAGTCGTTCTCTTCGTCAGTAGCGTCGCTATCGTCAAGCATATTGGTGAATTTGCCTGAAATTGATCAGTTATGATTCGAATGAAATTGCATATCTGTGTTAAGAGCATTGTATTCCTTGTGGCGAGTAAGTTTTGGAACGTGTAATAATTAATTGGTCTATTGCAAAATAGTTTGTGCAGATGGTTTACTCTTTCTCCTTTGCAAAAAGTACAAACTAGCATGAAATGGAATTCGTCGCACATGTAATTTTTTTCGCATAGTTGGCAGATGCGTGGTTGTAGCGCTGTCGTCTGATAATCAGTCGGGCGGTGTTCAAATCCTGGTCGACTGTCAGGCGTGTCAGGTTTTTTTAAATTACTAAACAGATCTATGCATTGACTCTATAATGAGCCGCTGCCTATAGCGACCATCTGATTTTGGGACCAGAACGTGATTATTCTTTAAGATGGGTGGTCAGTCAAAAACACACATCTTAAAGAGACGCCATCTTGTAGCCGCAAAAGCCATTAACTCTATTAACTGACTATAGTAAATCGGTTTTTTAGCAACTGCCTATACTGATCATAAACTCGTCGCTATATATAGGTTTCAATGTATTTCTAGTGGTGAACCTAGCAAATTAACCAGCATTTGGCATATAATTACATCTGAGATTCATTGTGTTCCCAATTGCCATTTTTTATTATAATCTGTGTTCACCGACTGCATTATCGGTTCTTCTCGAGTGGCATTGCTGCCTACCCTACGCGTGTTTGCAATAATGTTCTGACACCAGGCCAAAGGGACCTGTGTTGCTCATCTGGAATTATTGACCACGGACACAATCGGACAAAGCACGACGACCACTAAAAAGCTTTACCAATCTAATTTCTGTGAAGAAGGTTTAGCCAAGTTGTATTAAAATTGGTCCAAGAGTTCCTATGTAGTCTTTTAATGATTTTCTCAGAAATTTACAGAAAATACTAGATGTCCGCCAAAAACGCTATAAATTTTGATTGATTCTTGGTGGACATATTTATTTTACGTATCACCTTTCCATGGACAAACTTTAATGGCGTTTAGGCCCCAATCATATCTCCCAAAGTTCGACCCAATCCGTTCAGCGGTTATGGGGAAGTAATTTTCCCAAAAACTAAGTCATCCAAGATGGTCGATGAACCATTCGGCCAATCAAGTTCCCCTAAACAAACCTGATTCAGCTCTTGCCGTAGATCATATTTTATGAGGTTTACATCGATCCTCCAGGCGGTTTCTGAGAAGATTTTTAACGACGTCTCTAAAAATCGACCAAAATACAAGATGGTCGTCGGACAAATTGGCCTATTGGCCTTCTTTGAACAAATTTGGATCCCTATGCCATAAGGATGCTTCCTGTCAAATACACTTCAAATTGGCCCAGTGGTTTTCGAGAAGAAGACATTTTAAATTTCCCACTGCGTTAGTATGGTGGCATTTGGCGGGGAAAAGATCCAAGATTGCCACCAAACCGTTTATCCGACAGTTTCGAAAATGGCAGATTTGACATCAGAATACACATAAACCTATAAAAGACCAATTTTGGCTTAAAAATCCATCAAATAAAAATATCTAATATGATCGCCAAACACGCTACACTTTGATTGGTCCATTGCGGCCATTGGTTTTTTACGTATCAACTTTCTCTGAACAAACTTTAATGGCCCTTAGTACCTAATCATATCTGCCAGATTTCGACAAGGTCTATTGAGAGATTCTGGAGAAGCAGTCGTTTTCGCTAAAACTAAGTCATCCAAGATGGCCGCCGAACCATTTGGCCAATCAAGTTTTCTTGAATAAATTTGGCTTATCTCTTGCCCTGGATGATAAGTCGTAAGTTTTGAATCGATTCCCCCAAGCGGTTTCGGAGAAGAAAATTTTTTAACATTTCTAAAAATCGGCCAGAATCCAAGATAGCCGCCGGCCAAATTAGCCGATCGGCTTAGTTTGGACAAGCTTGGATCTCCATGCCCTAAGGCTGCTCTATGTCAAATATATAATTGAAATCAGCCCAGTAGTTCTTGAGAAGAAGTTATTTAAAGAATAAGTTGACGGACATACGGTTGCCATGGCAAAAGCTCACTTTCTGGGGGGAAAACTGATAAATGTGGGATGTGTTCTTTGGTGATCAGGAAGAAGAAAGACCTATGTTCCTACGGGTACATATTTTTTTTCAGTAGATCAGACAAACTCGGGAAGTGAGGCTTCAAGTAACAAAGTTTGATACATTTTCAGAGAAGTTGCAACTTGATGGCATACCATGAATTAACAACATGGTGTTGACTGTATGCAAATCTACATGCACAACGTTCGAACATTCATTGCAAGATGTACGCCAAAATTTATATCCAACAATAAGAATCTACTACAAAACAATGAGGAATTATCAACTCACCTCAAATTATACGCCAATTATTTTTATGTGCCACGGTTGTCGATGTCTCCGTGTTACTCTTTGCCGGTTGTACGGTGTGAGGTTTTGTTTTTCATTATTTTTGTGGCGCATTAGTCAGAACTCTTAGCTTCAGTTTCAGTTTCCTTCATTCACTCACGCTATTTAATAAACATATAATTTACATATTGATATATAATATACATGTATATAGTATATGAGGGAAAGGTTATTTATACTGGTTATTTATACTATTGTTGGCGGTAGGCCATTAATATTATTATTATTATTATTATTATTATTATTATTATTATTATTATTATTATTAGCAAGTGGTACGTTATAGCAACAGGCTCGTAACCGATCCAGTCACCCAAGTGGTAAATTTTCAGAGAATGGCCTTCCCTTGGCCCTGACCTTTAACTGGCCACACTGGACAAAATAGTCTCTGCAGTGGTCTTAAGAACTATCCATTTGCAGGACAAGAGAAAGCAATTGCAGCGGTATATTTACAAAAATAATTGTCATCTATTCTTGCCCAACAAATGGATAATTTATCAAAGTAGAATGGTGAGCGATTTATGGCGCCATTAACACAATAGGGGTTCATACAAATGGACGAATCCAGTTTTAGCTAGGCCTCGCCCATCTTTAGCTAAGCTGCACCCACGCTTTGCCCTTGTTGGGATGAATTGATCGCTGCGCTCTGAATAAAAATGTCCAGAAAACTATACAGGTAAGCTGTTGAATACGGCGGCAACAGCGCCCAGTCAAATTAGTTTCAAAATATTCAACAGAACGTTCATTAAACAGTAAAGACATTCAATTCGTACAACTTGACGGACTATATTAGCGTTTTGACGAACTAAATCGCATCACGCATGATGCACTTGATTATGACGTCAGTCTGCATGTGACGTGTTTTATTATGACGTCATATGATTGACTGAGAGTGTGGATTCCTCTATTAGATAGGATCGTGTTGCTGAAAGTAAACTTTTAAATGATTTTTCAAGATCGACATTTCGGGTAAGAATTGTTCAAATGTCATTTTACAGGAGAGCACCGGCTGCACACATAGCCCCTAGCCCACCCCCACGCCTATAGTTTATAACCATGGATTCTCCATTCATTTGGTATTTGGATTAAAATCGACGACATCGCGTCTGCTGCCATGTGCTAAGGATGCCAGAAGACACACCAGCACAATGAGCCTTGGAATTCGCCATACTTGCAGCCAGCAGATATAAAGCCAGGAGAGGACGCCATTGACCAAATTTGCTACGCGTACTACGAGGTGACCTCAGGAAAGCTGGACTCGAATCAAGAATGGACATGAGGAGGCTAAAGAGTCAGGCTGAGGACAAGACACAGTGATCAAAAGCGAAGGAGGACTGATTGCAGCTGTAGGATGTTGTTACTACTACAGCCGCAGAATACAGTAATCATACATACATCGCGAACTTCTTATCTTTATCAGAGATCTGGCCTGTCTACCTAACGCTCGTAGCTCTTAGATCTGGCTTATCGCGCGCTCGTAGCTCATAAGTCTGGTTTACCTGAATCACACCACTCGCTCGTAGCTCATAGATATAACCTCTCTGACTCATAGCACTCACTCGTAGCTCATGGATATGGCCTCTCTGACTCATGACATTCGCTCGTAGCTTATGGATCTCGCCTCTCTGACTCGTAGCTCGTGGACATGGTCTATCTGACTGATGCACTAGTTCATAAATCATAGATCGGACTTATATGACTTACGTCACTCACTCGTAGCTACTAGATCTGACCTACCTCACTCACGTACTGGGTAGAAGGTCAGGGATCTGGTCTATCTGACTAACTGCTCTCGTTTGTAGCTCAGCGATATTGCTTATATGACTCACGGCACTCGCTCGTGGATCTGGTCTATCTGGCGCATGCACTGGTTCGTTGCTCATATATCAGGATTATCTGACTCACGTCACTCACTCATAGCGCATGGATCTGGCCTATCTTACTCATGTACTGGCTATTAGGTCAGGGATCTGGTCTATTATCTGACTAACGGTTCTCGCTCGTAGCTAATAGGTATTGCCTATATGTGGTACTCACCCACCCCACCCCTCTTCACGACAGCCGTACACAAATGTGCATCTCTGTTTCAGTCAGAATTGTTCTACAGCGCACTAATTACGTATACGAGTAGGTCGAAGGACGCATTACAAACACATGACACGTGTGCTCAATCTGGTATTCAAGTAGGTCACATCCACTAACGGTTCAGACACCGCGTGTATATACAGGGATCGTCCACTCACGTCCACTCAGTTGACCTAATATCTATATTATATTCAAAATTCAGAAGCGGTCATCTGTGGTCCTGATTCCGTTCGCGCGTCAACATCCAAGGGAGATAAATCTTCGTACAGTAGTAATAATAGATTTGTTTTTCCACAAAGTTATCTCCCATGAATGTGAGGCGAATTTGGTGCTAAATAACAAAATGCTGATTCAATCAAAAGTATCACAGAGATACCATCCGTCATTTGGAGCCAGAAACACGTGATTAATTGATTGACAGACTGTCGGATTAACTCTTTAACATCCACAGCCCAGGGTCTTCTTTATGATTCTTTATGATTTTGAAGATAATTTGGTTTAAACAGAATTATATTTTTTGTTCATGTTTTGACATGAGTTTTATACCCGTCTCTCCCATACGCATACACATATTTTGCAATAAATAAGTCTAAATGGCGGCTAACGAATTCATTAATAGACCGATTCATTTCTGGCTAAACTCTGCCCACATTTTCCGCATTGTTAGAAGGCAACAATGGCTTCCGATCAAATTACGTCCAATATATTCAACAGAACATTTCTTACATCGTTTTCAAAATCGTACTAACACGTTTCCAATTTTGTTGTGGAAACAGGTTATCCTGTTTATAAGCTGTAGTGTATAACATCGACTGCCTTGTTCTTGTTGATATCGGTGACTGCTTCCTTGACCTCTGACATAATGATATTTTTGCTGGGTTTATTCAACAGACCGTCCCTCAAGGTACAGCGTTGTATTTGATGAAAGTCTAAAATGCGATTTGACTGGGATATTCTCTGAGGTGGCGCTATCAACCCCTTGAAGGCCAAACACCAAAATCCTTGTTCGATTTAACTCATTAATGACTAAATTTGTTTTAGAAATTTAAATATTTACTCATTGGATGTCCATTTGCGGGTCAAGAGAAGACTATTTTTTTTAAGTTACCATTGGAATGACTGGCTCGGTTATCGAGCCAGTCATTCCAGTGGTAAATTTTCAAAAAATAGTCTTCTTTCGGATTGCAAATGGACATTCCCCAAAATCACTCCAGAGGCCGGTTTTGGCCGGCTTCGTCGTGAAAGGGTTAAAAAAATGTTGCATAATATTTTGAAACAGATGCCAAAATCACATTAATTTCAAAATGTTCAACAGAATGTTTAATAAATTGTAAATTCAGCAAAGAGGTACTATTCGTACACTGGTGACGGAGGTTTCTATGTTCGTGACGGAGATATGCGTCATCGCGATTGTGACGCCAGCTGACTAGTGACGTAATACTCGTATTCGTATTTTCTTTATTACACTCAGGCCGTGACAACGGCACATGAGGATTATTTGTACATTGACAATGGCGGTAGAAATACATTATTATTATTATTATTATTATTATTATTATTATTATTATTATTATTATTATTATTATTATTATTATACCATCTCCGCCTTGCTGCTGTCGTAGCAGTTTTGTTATTTTACATAATAATGATAACAACAATAATCAATTTATTATTCTATTTTGGACCACTTGCCCTTGCAGTGTTTCAGGCAGTATTAAAGGAGAACTAACTTCATATAATAGTTGTTCAGCTGATCTAACACGTCATCCGTAAACTATAATATAATATTAAGCTTATTATCATGCCGCTAAAGAAAGCTATTCAGGCTTGAGTAGTTTAAACGTTGGTACATTTCCAAAGCCTATGGTGGCTGTCATGCCTTACTTTTCAACCAATCAGAAGGGAAAACTAGCGTATCTGCCTTGGTCAATACACTCAGTCATAGCGGTGCTACATATAATTTGGCAATGTGATATAAAAACAATCATACAAGTAAGCTGATGCCTATTTTGAAACAATTTTGACCGGAAGCCGTTACTGCCATAGTTGTTCAATTGTTCAACGTGTACACTATGTTACAAAGGAGATTATTGTGACACAGATAAGGGAATGTAACAAGATATGAATGTTATGGAATCTATAAACTATAATCTATCGTACAATCTATCGCATTTGAGATGAAATTAGCATCGCTTTAACAATGATGACGATGGATGCTTGGGTTCATGGATAAATTGGGTGTATGATTGGGTGAGAAGATGGATGAATTAGTCTAGCTGTTTAAATTTTTTGATGCTAACAAGTATTTGGAGAGTTTGATAAGGAGCGGTTTATTGCATATTGAAAACAATCCTTTAGTTTTCTCGGTATTAGGGTTTTCTGTATTGAATGGTGGTATGAATTTCTGCCTTTGTCTATTGAATTTAGAGCATGAGAAAAGAAAATGCATCTCATCTTCTATGCAGTTGCATTCAGAACACAATCTTTCTGATCTGTCAATACCTAGCCATCTTTTGGATTCAATCACTAGTTGTGGTTAAGTGTTCGGAAATGACATAAGATAAGAGCATCTCGGTACGGTAGGATTTTTAAATATTTCTCAAAAACTATTTTCTCTTTGATCTGTCTGTAGAATGTCAGACGTGACGTTTGGTTTATGGTTGCTTTCCACTCATCGGTATATTGTTATTCGAGGACTCTTTTTGTTTTGGTGATTACTTGTGCGGTGTTTATTTCCTTCTGGTAGTACAAGTCTGCCTGACCAGTTATTTCTAGAATGAATTTAATGGTTTTACTCCATTTGATTTCAATATTTCGGTCTCTTGAGAATTTTAATGCTAAGTAGTACAGTGTTGATGACAGTTTCCCATACCCAGCATTTACCAACCCCGCCCAGAACCTAACCATATTACATTTTATAGTTTTATTGAGTGTCAGTCGGCTCAATTCGCCAGATATTATGACATTTGGTGTGGATTTCTTACGGTGTAATGCATTTTTAAAGAATTTTGTTTGGCAAGTTTCTATCTGGCGATCATTTTCGAATCCCCACACTTCCGAGGCATACAGTAAGATAGATGTCATCATTGTGTCGAATAAATAATTGTGTAAGTCTATTGGGATGTCATTCTCTTTTATTTTACTTAGTAAAGAGAAAGTGGCTTTGGTTACCTGTTTAACGTTCCGAGTCCTACAGCTAACAAAGCTTCCGTTTTGTCTGAGACAGACACCTAAATAAATAAATGCATCCACAATCTCGATAGGGTGCTCTTCAATTTTAAAATTTAATTATGTCCGCTGCTTACGTTTGGAAATTATCATGACTTTAGTTTTTGTTGTGTTAACGTGCAGTTTCCCGGCAGTACAATAGTCGTAAAAGACATTTAAGGCGCGTTGCAGTGCCGTAGGAGAATCCGCCATGAGTATTGTGTTGTCTGCATATAGCAGTATTGCAAGGTAAAGAAATAGATTTAAGTAGAATTCTGCCTGTTGGGTTAATGAGCTAAGACCGGATGTTCCGTGTTCTGTTAAATATTCTTCTAGATCGTTCAAAAAGATTGAAAATAAAAAGGGAGATAAGTTTTCTCCTTGTCTTACACCAATGTTGCACAAAAAGTAGTCTGAGTCAATATTATTGTATGCGACGAACGACTTAATTGACTTGTACATGCTATATATAACAGTAAGGCATTTTCCAGTTATGTTAGTTTTAATAAGCTTATTCGAAAGGCCCTGCCCCCACGCTGTATCAAATGCCTGTCGAAAGTCGATGAAGCAACAATAGAGTTTCTTCCTTTGCGCAAATAACAGTTCTTTTATTAAATACAGAGAAAAAATATTATCTAGTGTAGACTCCTTTTCTAAAACCGGTTTGCGATTCAGAGATAATTTCATACTTTTCTGAATATTTATTTAGTCTTTTGTTTAATATCGAGGTGAACAGCTTTCCCATACAGCTAAGTAATGTTATTGGGCGATAATTTCCCGGTTCTGCTGGGTTTCCCTTATTTTTATATATAGGGATGGATTGTTTTCCTATTAACCACACTTCAGGCATACAACCGCTGTCTAAGATTAAGTTAAAGAGTTTCTCATAGATATGAATCATTAGGTCTACAGTAGCTTTAATATATTCATTACTTAATTGGTCAACTCCCCCTGCCTTCCCTTGTTTCAAACGTTTGATTTCCTCAGCGATTTCGTTTTGCGTAATAGGTACATCGAGTTCCTTACAGTCGGGAATTTCAATTTCAGGGCTTATATCGTCTGTTTCCTTAGATTCATTGACTTACTTATAGTATTCGATGAGCTTATCTATCTCGATTCGTGTATCGTCAATTTTCTTGTGTTTACTGTTAACTAACTTCCAGAAGGATTTTGTGTCCGTTTTGTGTAGGTTGCGCAGCTTTGTGTGTAGTTGTTGGCGCATGTCTTGCGAGTGCCGCCTAACTGCTCGTGTGTACTGGTTGCTAGCCTCTTTAAGTCTTTGATAGTTG
Organism: Chaetoderma sp. LZ-2023a; assembly: GCA_034401795.1. Lineage (NCBI taxonomy): Eukaryota > Metazoa > Mollusca > Caudofoveata > Chaetodermatida > Chaetodermatidae > Chaetoderma > Chaetoderma sp. LZ-2023a. The sequence goes on along the minus strand of CM067361.1, from coordinate 17,662,000 downwards.
TTTTCAGTTTTGTTAAGATTATATCCTTTTCGTGATGTGTGGTATAGTTGGCGTTTCTGGGAGCATTCTTTGCTGAACCACGGTTGGTTATTAATTTTACGTCTAACTTTGTAGATGTTTTTCTTGCCGAATGTGTTTTGCGCACTGTCAATAAACAGATCGCTTACCATATTCATTATTACGTTGATATCTTCCTGGTCAGCTAATTCTATCTGGCTTAATTTTGTCTTAATTTGCTTAAGCGTATCAGAGCTTAGGTTTTGCACAAACATTTCTTTTTTATGTGGAACCCAGTGGATTCGTTTGTTGGTGTTCGCCTGGTGTTTATTATTATTATTATTGTTGTTGTTGTTGTTGTTGTTGTTGTTGTTGTCGTCGTCGTCGACGTTGCTGCGGTTTATACATATGTGAAGTGCGCAGTGTATGTCTAAAATTAGCGGATCATAGCCGTGTACCTCAAATTCTTGTATTATTTCAATAAATTTCCTATTTGCTATCAGATAATCTAATACAATTCCATGTCTACAGGTCGCTTTGCCCATTGTCGCGTCTTTACCTAGTCTGCCATTTGTAATGAAGACACAGAGATCTTTGCACAGCTGCAATAACTTTCGACCATTGCCGTTCAGTAGTGCTTGACATTGGCTGTGTCTTTCTATGGGGAACCCATTGAATGACAATTATTTGAGTTCTTCATTTGCCCAATCGTCTACTCTATACTGTTGGATTGTAAACTTATATTACATTTCATAATCACGATGATGCGTCAGTTTTTGCATTAAAATCTCCAACTAAGCAGATTAATTCATACTTACTGCTAAGAGTTAGATAATCTTGTTCAATTTTGTCAAACGCTTCGTTTGAGTAATATTTGGACGATTCTGGTGGTATATATACAACGCCTATTAATATGTCTTTGTTATTTCAAACGATGTCCTTTTTTATATGTATCCACATGACGAAATCATTATCTGTATCTGTATCTGTGATATGAATATATTTTGCAAGACTGCTTTTGACCAATAAACCTAGTCCATACAAAAGCATGCCTGTATTTTTTACTTAATTCTGAAAATGCAGGCTTTAACCCTTTGAATCCGAAATGCCAAAACATCTAAATCCTTAACGATGTTATAAGTATTCTGTTGTTGAGTATTTTGAAAGTAAATTTACTGGGAGCTGTTGCTGCCTATGGCAGCAACAGGTTCCTGTCAAATTAGTTTCGAAATGCACAACAGCTTACCTGTATGCTTGTTTTGAAATTACGATTATGGGAATTCAGGGTTCAAAGGGTTAAAGAGCTCAATTTAAAGTCTTCACCGATTCCATATCTCGCTGCGGAATCGCCACCATGCCGTAAAAACTGTGCGTTACATCGCATCAGTCGTACACGCATCCCAGGACCGCGCACTAGAGCGTGTGGGCGCGTGTTCGCACGCGTGTTCCATCGATTATCACCTGTACCCTAAGGGCAGACATTCGTCCGGCGCACCTGTCTGTCGGCCATGAGGTGTCATTGTAGCGACAGAAAGGACAATTATGATATGACACTGTGGTCAAATCGTGGCTAATTATGGTTAATTAATATTATTCCGAATAAAGCAGCAGCAGCAGCAGCAGCAGCAGCAGCAGCAGCAGCAGCAGCAGCAGTAGTAGTAGTAGTTGTTGTTGTTGTAGCAGTAGCAGCAGCAGCAGCAGCAGCAGCAGCAGCAGCAGCAGTAGCAACAACAACAGCAACAACAACAACAACAGCAGAAGCAGCAGTAGCAGCAGCAGCAGTAGTAGTAGCAGCAGAAGCAGTAGCAGCAGCAGCAGCAGCAGCAGCAGTAGCAGCAGCAGCAACAACAACAACAACAACAACAACAACAACAACAGCAGAAGCAGCAGTAGCAGCAGCAGTAGTAGCAGCAGCAGCAGAAGCAGTAGCAGCAACAGCAGTAGTAGCAGCCGCAGCAGTAGCAGCAGCAGTACCAGCAGCAGCAGTAGTAGCAGCCGCAGCAGTAGCTGCAGAAGCAGCAGCAGCATTAGTAGCAGCAGCAGTAGTAGCAACAACAACAACAACAACAATAGCAGCAGGTGTAGTTGTAGTAGTAGTAGTAGTAGTAGTAGTAGTAGTAGTAGTAGTAGTAGTAGTAGTAGTAGTAGTAGTAGTAGTAGTAGTAGTAGTAGTAGTAGTAGTAGTAGTAGTAGTAGTAGTGATCCCAACGGCAAGCTGCCCGTGTTCTTTTTCATGCTGAATGCGCTCGTGGGGGGTACTTTTTTTTATTAACAGACAGACGTACCACAAATTGTTATCGAGCATGCATGTGTCAAATCCCGCATATATTTGATTAAAATATCATTGAAAATATGTCGGAAGGGTGATAATTATACGACAAAATCTATTATATTACTACGACTACAGTAGATTTATGGACAGCAATGAATGGGAAAAGAATAACGTTTCATTAAACATATCAGCCATTGGAAGGTAGGAAAAGGAGAGCACGCAAAAATACAGTATTTACAGTATTTTACGCAGTACTTAACAAAGGCGTGATGTCATGTATTCATGCAGAGTTACCATAGAGTTCATGACGCGGTATGACGTGGCATCTTTATGACGTCATTGCCATTATGATAGAACTAGAGCCATTTTCAGCAAATAACTCTCGTATAACTATGTTACACCACGCTATGCCCATATCAACATTCTCCCAACATCTCCATCGTGGGCGGCATCTTGTTATATCATATAATTAATTCGGTCTTTGAGTTGTTTCTACATCATGGGGGTCCAAGTTTTTTGGTCGGCCATTGGGACGTTTTTCGGGTCTAAAAGCATGCCTCCGTCCTTTGCTGGCTGATGTATATTCGCTAGATGCCCAAACCAGCTTATTCTATGAACTTTTGATTGTGTCACTCTAGGGCTTTTGACCTGCCAGAGTGTAAACGAGAGTCACGCGCCAGTAGATCCTTGAACAATGAACTGGTCAGGGCAGTTGGCGAAAACTTTTCATGAGAAGCTGCTAACTTTGCGTGGGTCAATCCCGAGCTTTCTGATACGTCCGCAACAAAAGTATATATATAACGCGTGTGTGCGTGAGTAACCATGGGCCTTCGCTGACCATAGCAACAGGGACCAACATACAAGCAGCAACAACTTAGCATTAGTCTTAGAATAACAAGACCTCGGGATAAAGGTCTAGAATAATAATAAGCCTAGCAATAATAGGACTGAGAATAGATAACACGATAGAAATAAGCCTAGAGTTAATAGGCAAACTATGAGGCTGACATTAGGGCCGTGTTCTCACTTGAGACTTAACCGGCGTAGAGCCATACTGAGGTATGGCGTTATTCCCGATTAACTCTCCGGTGAGAACACGCCCCTAAGCTACTCTTAGCAGCAATAAGCTATGAATAGCGGTCAAGCCAGTAACAAAGCAACACAGCAAACACGCAGCCAACAACAATGAGTAAATGTCACTAGCTCCCCATCCCACGGGATGACACTCATGGGTTTGGAGATCCTGGTGGGGGCTCATAAAATTGTATCGGGCGTACATGCGCACACTGCGTGAGTGAGTGAGTGAGTGAGTGAGTGAGTGAGTGAGTGAGTGCGTGCGTGCGTGCGTGCGTGCGTGCGTGCGTGCGTGAGTGCGTGCGTGCGTGCGTGCGTGCGTGAGTGAGTGAGGGAGGGAGGGAGGGAGGGAGGGAGGGAGGGAGGGAGGGAGGGAGGGAGGGAGGGAGTGAGTGAGTGAGTGAGTGAGTGAGTGAGTGAGTGAGTGAGTGAGTGAGTGAGTGAGTGAGTGAGTGAGTGAGTGAGTGAGTGAGTGAGTGAGTGAGTGAGTGAGTGAGTGAGTGAGTGAGTGAGTGCGTGCGTGCGTGCGTGTTTGTGCGCGTGCGTGTGCGCGCGTACGTCCGTCCGTGCGTGCGTACGTACGTACGCCAATACATACGTCCATACACGCGTCAATGCATGCGTGGCTGTGTTAATAAGATACTTGATAGTGCTCTTTATTAGTCCCCTGACATCGTCGACGGGGACCATAGAAACGGGTCCCATCCGTGCGTCCGTGCGTCCGTGCGTGCGTCCGTGCGCCCGCATTTAGTTTCCGCTCGATAACTTCAGTTAGCTTGAATGGATTCATTCCAAATTGGGCATGTCAACTTCTTATGACAACACCAAAAATTGGGTTTGTACTAAACAGCCTGGTTGGGGAACGTGTGACCAGAACTAGTCTTTAATTTCAGTAAAATTAAAATAACAGTTGATGTTTATGAATGGTGTTGAACACGTGCCTCTACATCCCTGCGTCATCCCCTATAAAATTCGAGGCTGTCTTAATCAAAGGATAACTAATCTCATCTCTTGATCGCTATTCATGTGCTCTAATATGCCACTCATAAACTATGCAGGTAATTTAAAGCTTTCTGTCAAGCAGCTAAAGAAAGACATTCAGGCTTTAGTTGCTAAATGTTGGTACATTTCCACACCCTATGACGGCTGACATAATTTACTTTTCAACCAATCAGAAGAATTCTAATGTGTCCGCCTCGGTATATACGCTCCGTCATAGAGGCTCCATATATAGTTTGACAATGCAGTGTAAAAGCCACCATACAGGTAAGCTGTTGAATATTTTGAAACTAATTTGACTGGAAGTTGTTGCTGCCTTAGGCAGCAACAACTTCCAGTCAAATTGGCTCCAAAATATTCAACAGGATGAGTATTATATAATCAAGACTGTAATGGATTGGCACTTACATGACATCACACACTATCACTTGATGAGACAAAATGGCGACGATCACTGTTCAACATTTACGCGATATTACAAAGCAGATAATTGTGATACAGATAAGGGAATGTGACACGATATGACTGACATGGAATCTGTAAGCCATACTCTATCGGTACAATACAAGATTTGAGATGAGAATATGAATGATACTAGTTTCCTGTATCGACGAATGAGGTGTTGAAAATTAATTATTTTGCAAAAAAATTGTAACTTGGCAATACAGATTATTAGTATTGTTGTTGTTGTTGTTGTTGTTGGGTACGACGACTAGCCAGGAGTGATAAAGGCACATGCTCGTCCATAGGACTGACGGCCTTGTTTCCTCAAACGCAAATATCTACGGGAAATAGTCTAGAAACAAAATATCGTAACCTGGCTTATTTGTTCCTGGCGTCATTAACCTAGCTGGTTTTCACCTGCTAAGGAGAATATTTCTTTGTAAATTTACAGAAATAGTTTTCTGTTGACCTGCAAATGGACAATTCTCTATACCACTGTAGATACCATCCATCAAATCGGTAATGATAAAGAAAACTCCAGTTTAATCTTAGCCAGTGTCCGTTTGCATGCCGAGAGAAGAGTATTTTTGAAAATTTATCACTGGCATGGCTGGCTCGGTTACCGAGCCAGTCATGCCAGTAGTAAATTCTCAAAAATACTCTTCTCTTGGCATGCAAATGGACAAACATGGCCTGTCGATCACTGCAAATAGTCCGTTTTAACAGCTTGGCGATTAAAGGGTTAATTTCAAACAAGAGGGATTAAAAGCTCCCTGGGCGTCCGAGAGTGACCGCTGTGCACGAGGCTGACTGTAGGCACCCCACCTCCCCCCCCCCCCTCCCTATGTGTGTAAGCGAATACTATTGATTAATTTAACGCCTTTATGCAATGTTCACTATAAATTTATATATTGTAAGAAACCACGACACCGCTACTTAACAGTTTAACCGCTGAGATTTTGCAGACGACATATTCCATGGGTTATATACCTGGACTTGCTAACTATTTTGAAACCAATTTGAATGCTTCTTTAATTTGAATAATATCTTCCCGCATTGATATTTTACGTTCTTTCTATTGACATGCATTCATGTAAGGCTGGAATAAAATTACCTTAGTCTACGTGAATTGGTTCGAGCTATATGTAGGGTCGCCGTCGACGACGCACTTGTCGTCGTCGTCGTCGTCTTTGCTGCTGCTGCCGCTGCTTCTGCTGCTACGGCCCCGCAGCCATCAGTTTAGCGGGCCCGTTGCTGCTGTTGTCTTCTCCTTCGTCGTCGTCTTCGTCTTCGTAATCGTCTTCGTCGTCATAGTCGTCGCCGCAGCCACCGCCGTCGTCATCGCCGTCATTTCTATTTCACCATATTTTTCACTCGTTTGCTAAATAAACCCATTCTTTGCAATCCGCTACGTTAATGAACCGGTCTGGTTATAGAACCAGGTCATAAGATTCATAACGCAGCAATGTTGGAGAGATAACTTTAGGTTTAGTGCTGGGGTCTGGAGCGGGGGGTCTTCTCCAGAAAATTTGAAAATAAGACCTTTTGTTTTTATTTTAGCTCAACTGGTTGAACTCACATTTACAATGTCGATTTGTCCGTCATCCCTGGTTCGTGGTCCCTCGTCTATGGGCGGTCCTGTGTTATCTGACAGCTGCCAACAATACTTATTCACATTCACATGTATTGATGCATTTGCGCTAAACTTGGTAGATATGTTCCTCTTCTCCAAGTCCATTCTAGATTATTAACGAGAAGTATGTTGGCTAAAACAAGATTTATCTACCTTTTTCAAAGTATGAAAAATACAAGTTTGCCACAACTACGGTCGGTTCGTGGGGTTTTTTTTATAGATTTGAACCAAGATTTGCTCAAATTCTAGCAACATTTTCCATTTCCATAATCAACCAATCAGAATCTGGTTGGGTCCGAATTCTAATATGGCACTCAGCAACGATTTCCATTCAACTTATTTTCAAATATTCAAAATCATTTATGAACGAGTTCCGTGAAATTGATATAAGCCCTATTCGGGTTTCAAAATTTTAAACAGAACAATTCTTAAACCAAACATAGGTTACCATATATGGTAGTAGTAACATACGTAAAACGGCAATATGTGTGTGCAGGTATTCCGGTGTTGGTGGGTTGGGGTGTTGGGGCAGGGTAGTGTGGGGTGGGGTGGGGAGGGTACGGTCGTCATCTGAATATTTTAAAACCCAGATCTTCTCAGACGGTAGGCCTATCTCCCGATTTGACTTCCGTATGGGTTAAAATTGGCATTCGTGTGCATATTTAAATCATGAGCTGCCCATAATATGTGTAAAAAATTAAACCAGCCATGAGGTGGTGGGCTCAAGACATGCTTAGCTCCACCCCCGCCCCAATCCCACCCCAACCCACCCCAAACACCACCCACCCCCAGAAACCTTTCTCGGGGAAGGATAGGGTGGAATGAAGATCTATTTGCGCCCATGTTAACCATTGTATATATTTGAACACGTGTGCGAGTTAAATGCTGCACTCCGATTAACTACACGTGGTGTGAAATGTATTAATCCGCCTGACTTTCTGTCACTCAGGATTCAGATGTCAGATTTCATCCTAGCTCGCATGGCGCTTCATCTTCCCGGGAACAGGTGCCGAGAGAATATCCTCTCAGTCGATGCCTCAGCGTGATCTATTATAGTTAACTGTCTGTCTGCTTATTATGTACTGCAGACTACATTTTCCATAGGGTTTAACTCTAGACCTGCTAAATCATTTCAAAACAACTTGGCTGAAAATTGTTGGCGGCTAAGCCACCAACAACTTTCAGTCAAATTGTTTTTCAAATTATTCAGCAGGTCCAGGGTTATTGCCCATTTAAATTACTGCCTGCTGCCTTACGGCTGTTATACAGTTCAATACAAATAGCATTTACTCGAAATGCGACGAAGAACACACAGTCCCAACAGAATGCATGAAAATAAAATTGTTAAAATTGTCTGCTTTTAGACGCTTATCTTATGATGCGATTCATGCAATGAAACGAAATAAATCATATCATATAACGATTCAGTCCGTATAAATTAATTAGGTTTTTTAAGTTGTGAAATTCAATTAGCGACACGTAGACCATTACTTATCGCTAATTCAACTTCTTAACTAAAGAATATTTATAATAATTTATACGTAAGGATATCGTCATATCATAAGATTTGTTTCCACTCATAAATACATTGATGTGCACAATTTAAAACACACCAAAGCTCGATACACGCGGTAAAACAAGTTGCATACAATTTGTAGACAACAGGTTGGTTCTAACGGTACACGAGCCAACAAATTTTTATCATAACATGTTGAATGCAACAAGTTGGACACAACAAGTTTGATGAGAAAACGATACACAACTTGTCGGATGAAAGAGAACACTGTTCTATTTTTTCTCGGCAACTTTGCGTTGCATACAGCATGCGCATCGAGCTTTGCATAAAGAGCCTTGGAATTCGCCCTACTTGTGCACGCGGTAAAATACTTGTGGCATTCGGCTGGCCGTATTCGTGAGGCTATCATCTTGTGCCTGACTCCAATTGTAGGCAATTGAAATCGGTCACCGACTTATGACGGATGCTTCGCGGACGTGATCGGTCGAATGCCATAACAGACTGTGAAGTAGATTGTATGCATAGATAATATAGTATTGTTTATGTACTGTATGCCGCCATTATTAAAGTATTATTCATGTACCTGTATTCGCATACTTCAAGAGAAGCGAACCGAATAAACTGAAACCGGAAGTCAGTAAGTATAAAGCCAGGAGATGACGTCATTGCATAAATCTGTTACGCCTTCTGCGAGGTGGCGTCAAGAAAACAGGACTTTGTACAGTCAGATCAGGAATGGGCCTGAGGAAGCTAAAGACTTTAGCTGAGGACATGACATAGTGGTTAAAAGTGAAGAAGGGCGGATTGCAGCTGGTAGACTGTTTCTACTACTACAACCGCAGAATACAGTACATATTACGTATGGGGCCTACATAGACATTTTAAGCTTCTAAAATTAGAACATTATTTTCTAGCATTTTTGTGCTAATGTGCGCCTTTAACTCCATTGTGTGTTAACTTAGCACTAAAGGTCAAGGCCGCCAAAACGGTATCTGATACTATCTTGTGGAATGTCCATTTGCAGGTCAAGAGAATAGTATTTTTGAGAATTTGCCTCTGGAAGGACTGGCTCGGTAACCGAGCCAGTCCTTCCAGTGGTAAATTTTTTAAAATATATACTATTATATTGACCTTTTGAAAATGGATACTGTCTAAGTAAAAACTTGAATTTGCGTGATTATTACACGTTTGACGATCAAGCCGGCCAGAACAGGTACAAGGAATACATACCGTATAGAAAGCTATTTTGGCCTGAAAAACTTTGAGTTTTCTTGAAAAATTATTTACCGTTAAAGGGTTAATTAATATACGTAAAATCTTGCGCGTTGTTGGCACAGGAGGGGTTAAACCTGTCTATATGTGTGACCATTTATGGCAGCAACAGCGCCCAGTCAAATTAGTTTCAAAATATTCCACAGAATGTTTATGAAATAGTAAATCAATCAAAGACATACAATTCGTACGCTTTTTTCGACTATTCCAGCTTTATGACGAAGTAATGTATTCTCTTTAGTCCCATCAATCTATCTCAAATATGGTTTCGGTCCGGATCCAATTGCAACATAATTTTTTCACGTGTTTGTGGTTCAGAGGGCTTCCATGTATAACATATCAAAACACCGCCAAACTCTAATTAGGGGAAAAGGGTCAAATTTGCATAATTATTCTAATTAACTTCTGCCATTAACTGAAAACTTAAATTTTGCTATACATGTTTAATCCAGCATGCGAATATAGTAGAAATGATGTCTATACTCACGTTTCTAGGGTCAAGGAATACAGTGAGCGTGTTGTTATTCTTCAAAATGCATTACATAACACGAATTATGCATTATACGCACGCACGCACGCACGCACGCACGCACGCACGCACGCACGCACGCACGCACGCACGCACGCACGCACGCACGCACGCACGCACGCACGCACGCACGCACGCACGCACGCACGCACGCACGCACGCACGCACGCACGCACACCACACAACCACTCCACCACACTCCCACACCGACACCCCACCACACTCCCACACCGACACCCGACCCACCCACCACCACTTCACACACACGCACACGTACACGCACACGAGCACGTGCGCGCACGCACGCACCCACTCACTCACGCACGCACTCACTCACTCACGCACGCACTCACGCACGCACGCACGCACGCACGCACGCACGCACGCACGCACGCACGCACGCACGCACGCACGCACACCGCTATTACCGAAATATGTTGTTCACGGTATGTATTCCTTGTACCTGATTTAAGGGGGCTTCATCCCGGTGCTGTCGTCAATTGTGCAAGTAATCTATATCAAGTGGCTTTAGGAATTTAGTCACCTTGACAACCATCACAGGCAGATGTACAATAAAGTCCACGTTTCCTACAGGTGCATCTCTGGGTCACAGCCAGTCTTACATTTGCATTGTAATACAGTTAAGTGTTTCCTTAGGTGCTCGTGGCATGTCAGTTTTTACATGCAGCATCTATTGGTTGATAATTTACACGCACGCACGCACGCACGCACACACACACGCACGCACATTCAACTGGATCCAGATGTCCAGCATCGTCCCTCCAAACCTAATGGCAAAGGTTTGTGGTAAATCAAGTGCCTTTTCTCCAGCTTTGATTATATCATGCTTATTTGCACTGCTATGGGTAAAAACATTGGTAATTTCCAAACGGTTGCCACATCACTGTATTTCAGCAAGAGATACAGACTTTCTAATGCCATTAAGTCCCAGAAGTGTAAACACATCGAAGCTTAGCGTGGATGAACAGCAACATTGAGCGAATCAGAACCAGCGCTCTTCCTTAGACATTTTAATATTCCACAGTTGAATTTTCCATGTAATTTGCTTTATCTCCGATCTACGGTACACCACGCTGCCCTACATATCAGCATAGTATACGAGCAAAACCAATATCGACTCCAACAATACCATGGTCAGTCGAATTTGAAGACAAGATAGCAGTTTGGACACGTAACACATCAGCATAACCTTGTACATGAACCGATGAGCAACCACGTCTCTCGAGGTATGAACTTAAGATGGATAGGAACCGTTCAATTTGTTACTAAGAAATCTGCTTTCTTCGGAGTTACAACTGTTTGAGGAGGCAGTCCATCAGTTAGACCTAATCCATGACTGTACGTCTTATGTGTCGCATCTTGGAATATTTTTACTTTTGTCATAACCAAGAAAAATTAACGTGACTTTGTCATATTTGCTTGTGGCATAGTGCATGTACCGTATCTCTCACAAACAGTTTCAAATGACATTTACTGTTTTACCTAAATTCCCCGACCATCCCTAGCTAAGCTCCACCCACACTTCGTCGTGTTGGGATCGATCGATCCCTGAACTGCCTCGCTATCAATTTCCAGAAAACTATACAGGACCGGTATAAGCTGTTAAATATTTTGAAACTAATTAGACTGGGTGCTGTTGCAGCAACAGCGCCAAGTCAAATTAGTTTCAAAATATTCAACAACATGACGTCATTCTATACGTCACGTAGCTTGATTTTGACGTCACATGATGGATGGATAAACTGGAAATGTCCAATGTCTCTCCACATGGCAACGGCACACGTTGTAATAGAACACCTTCATCAAGTACATAATGGGCAGGATTGGGAAGGCCTGCACATTCATTCTCAACCAGTTTCCATAGTGCATAGATATGCAAGTGCTGGATTGTTTGCGTCCCATGGCAGAGATGAGCGAACAAAGAGTGCCAGTGGATGAGGGCACAGCTTCTACTGGAAGTAGGATGCTAAGGTCTCCCTTGATTCATCCGGGGTTATCAAGCTGAGTCTTTGAATGAGGAGCTGTGGATCACGTGTACAGATTCGTTATCAATGGACCTTTCCAGTTTTACCTATGCCCCGCCCACCTTTAGCTAATCTCGTCGCACAGTCGAATTAGTTTCAAAATATTCAACAGGATATTTATTAAATAGTAAAGACATACAATTCGTACAACAACGAATAGTCCGTCTTCAATTATGCGTTCGTGACGTACTTATCTACGTCATTCATGACGTCATAATGGCGTCATTGATCGTGATGTCATTCTACCCGTCACATAGAAGATTATGACGTCATATGATGCGTGGATACAGTACAAAGGTCTATCGTGACTGCTGCTTTGCTATCCCTTTAGTGACAAAATTTGCTCAACAAATGAAACTATTTACTTATTGAATGTCCATTTGCGGGTCAAAAGAAGACTATTTTGACAATTTACCGCTTGAATTCCTGGCTCTGTTATCGAGCCAGTCATTCCAATGATAAATTTTCAAAAATATTCTTCTTTTGGATTGCGAATTGCCATTTTTCAAAACCGGTACAGAGGCAGATTCTGGCCGGCTTCGTCATGAAAGGGTTAATCCAAGTTGACAGCTCGCCTCTTTCTTTGGAAGGAAGTCTTCGATACACTTTTCCCAAGCATTGAATTAGGAATTAATTTTCGAGCATTTCAACATCATCAACATTGACATAATTCTGGACCGTAAAACCACTTACAAGCCCTGTAAAGTGGCTGGGGGGGGGGGGGCTCATGACCAAGCTGATTCAGATCACTAAGTGTTTTGCGAATCGTGTATATATCCTCTGTAAGTATCACGTTTTATTCGCTATTATGTGGAATCTTTGTTGTTTATTGGAATCACAACTCACCCTAATGAGTTCTTGCACGGTATGCCTGACATCCACGCTGACAGTTATGGACTGCTAGCAACCAAATGAGACGCAGAATTTCTGTTATTCTATGGCCTCTTATTAAACCACCACTTTTTTATACCATTTATACGGATCTGCTCGATGACAAGATCAGTAGAGAGTCCTGCCCACTTCGACGAAAAACGTGACAGCCACGTAGGAAGCATATAAGGTTATCATGATGAGTTTCAGGTAGTTGCATCTTCTATAAATAGATATACGCAGATTTTATATATAGATTATGACCAACTGCTGCAAGAAATGTCAGCGTTGTAGCAACGGCCTGGAGGTTCCAATCTCTGGTCATCCCTGTCGTAATGGCAATTCCGTATATTTGTACCATCTTCATATACTGAAGCCAACGGTTAGCAGGTCTATGATCTTTCGTGGAATACTTCTCAGCATCTAAGTTGTCCCTGGCAATGGACATTTCCATTTTTAGCTGTGCCCCGCCCATCTCTATCTAAGCTCCACCCACACCTCGCTCGTGTTAGGATCGATCGATCTCTGAACTCCCTGACTATCAATTCCTGAAAACTATACAGGTAAGCCATTGAATAGTGTGTAACTAATTTGATTGGGCGCTGTTGCTGCATATGGCAGCAACGGCGTTCAGTCAAATTAGTTTCAAAATATTCAACAGCATGTTTATTAAATTTTAGAGACACACAATTCGTACAACGTGTCGGACTGTTAAGAGTTAAAGACGGACCGAATAGAATCAGTTATAACGTAATGATTATGGCGTCAGCCTACACATCACGTAGTCAATTATGACGTCATATGACGTCAGACGATGAGGGATAAGGTTGGAAAGGTTCATTCTTATTGCATCGTCGGTAGACAGTCTCTCAGTTACATGCGAGTCCTTCCTGTTGTCGTCATACGGCTCCTGCTCCGACAAGGCTATGTAAACCACGCCCTCGTCTTCTTCATCTCCATTGACGTTTTCATCAAAAAGATTCACCTCACCGCATATCGCCATATCTTCTACGACGTTGAATTAAGCACCAGAAATAGTAGGTCGTGGTACGTTGTAGGTATTTGCAATCAGGATTATACGGAGGTCTGCTTGACAGATTGCTTTTCCACTAAGAATGCGTTGCACTGCATTATCTGCATAGACTATCTCAAGGATAAACGCAAGACCAGTTCCTGCCATCATGTGGCCAATGCTTGCTCCGTTTCTGTGATCAGCATGGCTTTCTAAAACATTGGCTGGTCAAACGTGACATAATACCGTGTTGCTTACAGGATAACTAACCTCTTCTTGTGATATCGATACAGGTGATCTAATCGGCCACTCTTAAACTATGCATGGAATTTTAAGCTTTTTATCCTCCCGTCAAAGAAAGATATTCAGGCTTTAGTAGTTAAATGTTGGTACATTTCAACACCATATGGTGGCTGTCATTGTTTACCTTTCAGCCAATCAGAATAAACCTAGTGTGTCTGCCTCGGTATACGCGCTCAGTCATAGAGGTGCCATCTATAGCTTGGCAACGTGGTGTAAAAGCAAACACAGAGGTAAGCTTTTGAATATTTTGAAACTAATTTGACTGGAAGTTGTTGCTGCCTTAGACAGCAACAACTTCCAGTCAAATTAGTTTCAAAATATTCAACAAGATGAGTATTACATAATAAAGAATGTAAGGCATTGGCACCCGCATGACATCACACACTATCGCCAGATGAGATAAAATGGTGGAGATCACTGTTCAACATTTACGCGCTATTACAAAGCAGATAATTGTGATCCAGATTAGGGAATGTGACAGGATATGAATGATATGGAATCTATAAACCATAATCTATCAATACAAGCGTAGCTCTAGGTTAAGAAGGTGCGGGCGATGGTACTGGCGTCTAGGGTTGTCACGGGGAGCAAAGGAAACAAGGATTTCCCTAAATAAACACGTTTGTGGACACTTTGCATCATGCCAGACCATGATAGTCTCCTTGAACACAGAAACAGGTAAACATCTCCGACGAGGCCAGTCTCAGTTGTTGTGTTGATTATCCATCACGGATATCTCCTCATTAATATGCATTATTGGTGTTATGTAATGCATTTAGAAGATTAACAACATGCTCACTTTATTCCCGGTCCATGAAAACATTGGTATAGACACCTTTTCTACCATGTTCATATGCTGGATTAAAATGTATAGCGAAATTTCACTTTTCAGATAATGGTATAAGCTAATTAGAATAAGTATATAAATTTGACCCACTTCCCCTAATTGGATTTTGGCGGACTTCTGATATGTTATATTTGGGGGTCCTCTGAATTCCAGACAACTGAAAAAAAATGTGTTCCAGGTTCATCTACAGTTTGACTGGACCACGTTGGATTATGATTGTGACGTCACGCTACCTGTAACCTAATTGATTATGACGGCATATACTTGAATGACAGATCGGATTCATCCATTTTCTTGTAAAAATTAGCTTCAGATTCGCTTAGAATTGTTTCCTAATTGGTAGTTTGTGATGTCACGGTTCAAAGCCTTTATCGACTCCTTACTGTGTGATACTTGACGTTTGAAGTTGGAATTCTGTTTTAATTTCGCTAAAAACAGCAATCCAATTCTGTTGTTGTACATTTTTAAATGTTTAGATTGCCAAAATGATATTCCTCTTAAACGACCTGACAGCTTTCAACCCAAATTTCCATATTTTCCGGTGCAAATGATCCAGGTGAGCAACACTGGCTCCTGGGCGTTTTGTTATGGTGGCCATCGTGAAAATATTACTGTTGGGCAAAATTATTGGCTTCACCAATAGTAAATAAACTATCTGAATCTCTCTTCACTATACTTCTCTCTCTTTCTCTCTCTCTCTCTCTCTCTCTCTCTCTCTCTCTCTCTCTCTCTCTCTCTCTCTCGATTATATAAATACTCAATATGATGTACATGTATTATAATATTTAATCTGTTTATACGTTTACTTAGTTATTTTGTGCATATGTTTATGTTTGCCGCCTATAAATCTTTTCTGTAAGGAGAGGGCTTTTCTAAGTTTCGAACAACTTGTGCCCAATCCCATTGTAATATATGCAATAAAATATGGGGTTTTTTTAAATGTTCGTGAAGATCAGATGAAGGTTGTCTCACAATCCCTGACTCGCCCTGGTGCCACGCCCGTTAATCTCATTTGTCACAGAACTTTATAACACTTTCTGCGGGGCTTATGGTCGCATGGTGGTGACGGATTCAACACACAGCTTAAAACACCCCGCATGGGGTCCGGCCACCATTATCCAAAGAACTCGGGTTAATGTCAACGATTAAATATGTCACGTGTGCGTATGAAAGTTCTCGTGACAAATTACTAGAGCATCGTGCCAATGTCTGCATTAACACTTCGAACACAGAATTTCCAGAATCCCAAAATTCAAGGTCGCTATATAGGTAAGCTGTTGAACATTTTGAAACGAATTTAACAGGAACCTGTTACGGCCATAGGCAGCAACAGCTTCCAGTTAAATTAATTTCAAAATATTTAACAGAATATTAAGTAAGTCGTAAAGGCTTAGTTTGTTGTGTTGGTCTTTTGGATTGAAAGGGTTAAACAACACGCGCGCGCGGGCATAGGATATATTGTAAAACGGGTATTGGTGGGGTGGGTATGAGATGGTTGGGTGGTGATAGAGGCAGTATTACAATTTCTTTACGTCATATCATGGTGTAGCGTAGAGACATGGGGCGGATGGAGAGACAGAGTGAGTAAGGAGTGGGAGTGGGTGGAGATAGGGAAAGAGTGGGAGGGGATTGAGGAGGCTGGTAGGGAGAGGAGGGGTGGAGGTTGTTACGTGGTCACTAAGTGTATCCCAAAATACACATTTGGCGCATCTATACAGATTATAGGTGGCCATAGTTGCAGGACAAAGCATCTAATATCTAGGTCACGGGCTCGCGAATTGCTTAACGGAACACGCCATTTTGACATAACTCAGGAAGGCAAGAAGGTAGAATCACTAAAATTAGCACTCGCCTTCATATTACGACAGTTTATGATTGATTTGAATTTGAGGTCAACGGTTAAAATGTATTGGTCACTGTGGTCACTAAGCGCTTTCTGTGAGTCAGCATCTCCTTCGATTGCATTCGAGCTAATAATGGACCTTTCCAGTTTATACACCAATCATATGACGTCATAATCAACTACGTGACGTATAGGATGACATCATAATCATTGACATCATGCATCGCGTAGATAAGTTCGTCACGAACGCTTAATTGATTTTGTTATAGGAATTGTATGTCTTTTCTATTTAATAAACATTCTGTTGCCGACTTTGAAACTATTTGACTGACAGCAACAGCACCCAGTATATGTATGTATGATTACTGTATTCTGCGGCTGCGGTAGTAGAAACATCCTACAGCTGCAATCAGTCCCTCTTCGCTTTTGCCCACTGTGTCTTGTTCTCAGCCAAAATCCTTAGCTTCCTCAGGTCCATTCTTGACTTGAGTGTACCTAATCCTGCTTTCTTACCAGCACCCAGTATAGTTAGTTTCAAAATGTCCACTAGCTTACCTGTATAGTTTTCTGGAAATTGATAGTCAGGGAGTTCAGGGATCGATCAATCCCAACATGGGCGAAGTGTGGGTGGAGTCTACCTAGAGACGGGCCGGGCATAGCAAAACTGGCTTCCTCCATTGGTTTGCTTCAATGTAGCTTTTCGCGTGGAGACGTTAAAAACACAAGAGATATATAAGGGGTGGGGTGGGGTGGTGGGCCATTTTATAGTCAGCTCATGAATAAGCTAGAATGTTTCCAAAAACAAAACAGCTGAATATTTAAAAATATAATAGGATTGATAGGATAGGATTATATTCAAAATATTCAACTGCACGTTTTATTTTGCTTTAGAAACATACTACATTCTGATTTGTACTGTAGGGGTTAAGAAATGTCGGCCACAAAGCTATCTGACGAGACAATCATCTGAAAGTTTCCAATTAAAGGAAGCCATTAATTTGCTGATAATTTCTTACTACGGCTTAATTCCATTCTTTTTTTCTAAAACATTGAAGTAGAAACTCTTGTCCGCTACTGATGCGCGGCTTCTCTTCAAGGCTCTATCATCCTCGCTCTTCTCACAGTTTGTATTAACTATCTGATGGCTTAAAGCAACCAGGGAATAATTACAATGGGCAATAACTCTGGACCTGCTGAATGCTTTGAAAACAATTTGACTGAAAGTTGTTGGTGGCTTAGCCACCAACAACTTTCAGTCAAATTGTTTTCAAAATATTCAGCATATCCAGAGTTAAACCCTCATAGAAAATGTAGTGGGCAGAAATTCAGTAAACAGACGCGCTTAAACTGGCTACCTGGATGACGCACTTCTCGCTTGTAATCGGCTTTCGCGCGAACTCAGGTGAAAATAAGTCCGCGTGAGTTTTCGACTGATTACCGACAGCGAGCGCTTAAGACGGTGGCCGTAAATTGTAAAATAGTGCGATGACGGAACTGGTTTTATGCCGCATTTTGACGAAACTTGATACATTTCCGTCTGCATACAGTCTATAAGTACTGTATCGGATCTGTTTCTACCTATGCCACGCCCGCTTCTAGTTACGCTCCGCCCATCCTTTGCGCGTGCTGTAACCGATTTTACACTGTGAAACCTGAATTCCCAGATATCTAGATTTTAATGTAACTATACAGGTAAGTTTATGAATATTTTGTAGCAAATTAGCTTCAATTTATTTAACACACGCAGTTCCCAGACAAATTTCTTTCAAAATATTCCACCGAATGTTTATTAAATTGTAAAGTCTTCAAGGACATACAATTCGTGACGAACTATTCGATTTTCGCGAGGGAGCCACGTCATTTTGATTGTGACGTCAGCTAACATGTGACGTATTTGAATACGACGCCAAACAGTTGAGTAACACAGCGGTTCGCTCTTTTGACTTCTGATTTTATTGAGAATAATTTGACTGAAACATGTTGCTATTTGAGAACGCAACACCTATCAGTCAAATTGACTCGCCAGCTTTCACAGCTAGCTCCAGTAAAGTAATTTAAATCAGAGGGAAGGCATTTCCAGTTTTAGCTACGCCCCGCCCATCTCTGTCTAAGCTCCACCAACACCTCATCCGCATTGGGATTGGTCGATCTCTGAACTCCCTGACTATCAATTTCCAGAAAAATATACAGGTATGCTGTTAAATATTTTGGAAGTAATTTGACTGGCTCTATTGCTGCCATAGAGCGCTGTTGACTATGTATTAAATGGTAACGCCGTCAGTGTGGAAGAGAGATATTCTTTAGGACGAGCTGATTTTGGAGAGAGACTCTATGGTCGTTAAAAAGAGGGCAGTGGAGGAGATAGTGATTTGTGGATTCATCAGTGTATCCAATGGGCAGCTAGCTGAGTCTGACAGAAAATTTTCAAATAGATGCCGATTTAAATTACTACAGCCATTGCGAAGCCTACATAGGATTACATTAGCTAACCTTTGGCCGACATAATACTAGGGAGGAGGCGGTCGTATAGGCGACATGGCTTTAAGTTTGCTCTTGAATTCCGTGAGAGTAACTGAACACGTGACCGGCGCTGGGAGAGTATTCCACTGACAGCTAATCAACTTCTATACGGCATTAACAATGTCGACTTGGAAAAGAATATTACAATATGTAACGTCGTATGCCAATACATAGTCAATACCAACCGCTTTAAGTAACTTCCTATTTGTTAAATTCGCAACTATAAGAGCGAAATGCAAACAGCCCAACATATACAAGCATGGTGAACGCAGCATTAAGAGTTCCTCACCTTACCTTTCTCACTCTTGTCAAATTCTTAGTTTATACCCTGTTTCTCATATTCTCCTCTCCTCTCTTTTTGTCTCTCTTTCCCTAACTCTCCCCCACCCCACACACATACACACTCCATCCCAACCTCTCTCTCGCTCTCTCTCTCTCTCTCTCTCTCTCTCTCTCTCTCTCTCTCTCTCTCTCTCTCTCCCTCCCTCCCTCCCTCCCTCCCTCTCTCTCTCTCTCTCTACTTCCCTCCCTCCCTCCCCCTCTCTCTCTCTCCCTCTCTCTCTCTCCCACATTCTCTCTCTCTCTCTCTCTCTCTCTCTCTCTTCTCTCTCTCTCTCTCTCTCTCTCTCTCTCTCTCTCTCTCTCTCTCTCTCTCTGTCTCTCTCTCTCTCTCTCCTCTCTCTCTCTCTCTCTCTCTCTCTCTCGCATTATGCACACACGCACGCCAATACGTACGCACACACGCACATATTCACGTACACATACGTAAGCGTGCGAACTACCTAGACAATTGTAATCAGTGGTTGATATAAATTATGATTTAACTAGTTATACATACGTTACCATTTAATTATGTTTTATTATACCCCATCTTGATGTATTTATTAATGTATTGTATTTGTATGTATGGGAGACACGTGTATAAGACTTATGTCTTACTGTGCTCCCATTGAACAAAATAAAATTATGTTTAAACCAAATGGTAACACCATACAATTCGTACAACGTGTCGGACTATTAAGCGTTAAAGATGGGCTATATCGAATCATTCGTGGCATAATGTTTGTGACGTTATCTTAAGCGTCACTTAGTTGATTATGATGTCATATGACGTCATATGATGGATGGGTAAACTTGGTAAGGTCCACTGTAGCAAAATGTTACAAGGACGGAGAGACATAGAAAAAGCTAGGATATATCTGGAACGTTTTACAAATTGTAATATAATGATTTTTAAAGTTAAGATTTAATGGCGGACGCCCTTCCAACCCCCATCAGGGTTGACTAGAAAATCTGATCCATTCTGATTTAAATATTTACCCTAGAATAGCCCCTTAAGTTCTATCAAAATCCGTTCATCAATAATAGAGTATTGATTTAAAACGGCACTAGTACTCAGAATCGGGAGAGTTACCCAGCCTGGTGGAATTCCAAATAACTGCGCGATGTGGCCCGCATAACGGATACAAACGAGTATAAAGGATATTGAAGAAAAATTACAATTTTCTCAGATTTAAAGCTGTATTTAATCCCGAGGTCATGCGCTCTTACCCCAGATTTTTAATTGGATATTATCCCGTGGGTAAACATCGTGGAAGATTTGTGTGTATGTGGGTGGGTCGGTGGAGGGCCGGCTGGCTGAGTAGATCAGTAGATGGATAGGTGAGTGCGTAATATAGGTGAATGATGAGAGTGAGCGAGTGAGTGGGTCAGTGAGTGGGTGGGTGGGTGGGTGGGTGGGTGGGTGGATGGGTGGGTGAGTGAGCGAGCGGGCGAGTGAGCGGACGGGCGGGCGGGCTGAAAATTGGCTGAAAATTGCTACTGAACTTACTGCTCAAAGTTCTTGGAATTAATATGTAGGCTCATTGCCTTTTCACAATAGGTGTAAAAAGTTAAATTTATAATAACGGACTAATGTAGATAATAGACTGCTCAATTTATACATATACCCCGCCCACTTCTTGTTTAGCCCTGCCCAGTTTGTATGCGATAATTCTCTGAATCCCAGTTTCAAGGTAGGCCTAACTATGCAGGTAAGCGTATAGCAGCAACGGCTCCCAGTCAAGTTAGTTTTCAAAATATTCACCAGAATGTTTATGAGATTATAAATTCACCAAAGACATACAATTCAGACGCTTTTGTGACGGACCTGTGTAATTTTTATCATGGCGTCAGCTAAGAAGTTACATATTTGATGATGACGTCAGATGCGTGAGTGACGAATCGGACCGCTCCATTACTTATCAAACACACGAAAGACGTGATTTAAGGAGGACTAATAATGGATGAATCCGATCTGGCACTCAAGTATATGACGTCATATTCAATTACATCCCATGTAGGCTCACGTCACAACCATAATTGGCAGAAATACTCCGTCATGATCCTGGAATAGTCCGTCAGTTTATACGAATTGTATGTCTTTACTATTTAATAAATATCCTGTTGAATATTTCGAAACTAATTGGACTGGGCGCTGTTGTTGTCAGTCCAGCTATATAATTACCATGAAATTAGGCGTCTGATCATTCAGTAATCAAAGTATATAAATTGATCCGAATCACGTTCAAAACGTGGGCGGAGCTTACCTAGAGATGGGCGGGTCATACCTAAAAGTGGATTCGTCCATTCTCTCGGAGAGTTATTAGACGTCGTGTTTATTCTTAAGTTTGTCATCTCAATAAATTGAGAACGAGCAGACGATCTTTCTACTTCCGTTTATTAGTCTCATGAGAGCCAATTACCGTTCTCGTTTCACACATGCGGCTATTGCGTAGCTTGTAGCGTGCGCGTGGCCGGATATTTCCCGGAAATCCCAATCTGCTCGAAGACAACGTCAAGAAGTTTTTTTGTAAGCCGTTAAGAAACCATTCTGATTGAGGAGAAGAAACGGGATCACTAATTATTCACAAAGGACATCTTTGAACAATGATTGCCTGTCAGGGTGATGTTGCCTTTGTCACTGTTCAAAGGCCAAACGGTGTAAACAATGTACCTTTCCAGTTTTAGCCCCGCCCATCTCTAGCTTAGCGCCACCCACACCTCGCTCGTGTTGGGATCGGTCTATTCATGAACGCCCTAACTATCAATTTCCGGAAAACTATACGGGTAAACTGTTGACTATTTTGAAACTAATTTGACTGGGTGCTGTTGCTACCTATTAGTTTCAAAATATTCAACAGAATGTTTATTAATTGGTAAGGCCATACAATTCGTATAGCGTATCGGACTATTAATCGTAAAAGACTGACTATACCGAATCATCGAATCATTCATGACGTCATGAGTATGCTCTAACATCAAATATAGGGAAATACGTACTCTATCAGCGCTGTGATCCATTAATTTCCGAAATTTTACTTGGGATATTCTGAAATATCAATGGTACTCGCTGTCAAGATGCTAAGGCACAGAAATGCATGAAACAGAAAGTATCAGGGCCGAACTTAGGACTCAGGGAGGGGGGAGGGGTTGGGGTGGAGGGGGGGTGGGGGCTGTGTAAGGTTTCTTAAAGGTCCGTGCCATACAGACTGGTTAAAATCAGTATTAAATCAACAGCTCTCTGATCAGTATATGCAAGAGTAGCGCGGGGAAATCTTCAATAACAGATTATGCAACACATTTATGATTGACAAAGAGGATTTAAAACTCGAAAAATATCTAATCTCTCTCCCAGAAAAACTATCAGAAATGCTCTGTAAATTTCGAACCAGCAACCACCGACTACTGATAGAAGGGGGAGGTATGCAGGTATCGTTAGCAGACATGCACGTTTTTGCAATCTGTGTGACCTAAATGTACTAGGCGACGAATTCCACTATTTATTTGAATGTCCTGAAATAAATGCAGAGAAGAATGTGTCTTCCTAAATATTATACACTTCGCCCAAATACACATAAAATGTATCAACTTTTCAATACAAAAAACCGCAAAACAATAATAGCTCTCGAAATATATTGACATCATTATGACTAAGTTTAAAAAGAAGAAATGATAGATTATGTAATTACCGGCGCGTAAAGCTTGCCATATCTATTGCTCTCACAAATTTATACACGTCTCAGCGAGTGGCGGTGGCGTTAGTAGTAGTAGTAGTAGTAGTAGTAGTAGTAGTAGTAGTAGTAGCAGTAGTAGTAGTAGTAGTAGTCGTAGTAGTAGTAGTAGTAGTAGTAGTAGTAGTAGTAGTAGTAGTAGTAGTAGTAGTAGTAGTAGTAGTAGTAATAGTAGTAGTAGTAGTAGTAGTAGTAGTAGTAGTAGTAGTAGTAGTAGTAGTAGTAGTAGTAGTAGTAGTAGTAGTAGTAGTAGTAGCCGTAGTAGTAGTAGTGGTGGTAACTATACAGTACCGTCGTCATCATCATCATCACCCGCCGTCATCATCATCATCATCATCATCAGTTTACGACCACTACCATCATCACTTTTATTTATATCATTTAAAAACATAAACACCTATACGATTTAATTATGTATAAAACATATGTAACCGCCATTGTATGTATATTTCATGTATATACCTTTCGTACACTTCTGAAGAAGTTACCCGAATAAACTTGAATTGAATTAAATTCTTACCTGGAGGGGTGGGTGGGGGCGTTAGGAGCGCGAGAAAGCTATGATTCAGTTTCGACCGTAATGGTGATGGAGCCCCTTAGTGGGCAGAGGGCTGCGGGATTTGGCCACATCAGTCGTATTCAGTACAGCTCAGAAATAATTTGAAGTATTTCAAAAACAAAATAAAAACGATACTGTTGAATATTCTGAACATAAATGGATTGGCAGATATTGCTGCCTAAGGAGACATTCCAATTAGTATCGAAATATTCAACAGAACATTCTTTTTATATATTTTTTATATCGCGTTCAAAATTGTTTACTTTTGAACACACGTGTCATGCG
>CM067361.1:16866305-16999061 GCA_034401795.1 Chaetoderma sp. LZ-2023a | reverse complement strand
ACTGACTGAGGCAGCCAAGAAATCCCTAGATGCGGGAAGAGGAAACACAACAATCGGAGTTTTCTTAGACGTTGAGAAAGCCTTTGATATGATGTGGCGAAATGGAGTCCTAAAAAAGCTCTATGACTTTGGTTTTCATGGCCGCATCCTATTCTGGATACGAAATTTTCTCGATAACAGAAGGATTAGCGTCCGCGTTAATGGACAAATGTCTAGGGAACAAACATTGGAAAACGGCACCCCGCAGGGTGGTGTAATAAGTCCCCTACTGTTCAATATCATGATGAGTGATCTACCCAAAGACATCGAAAAAGACCATGCACTGGGTCCCAACGCAATAGGCGGGTCTATTTTTGCTGATGACACAGCATTGTGGAACAAATATGCGAAGATAGACCGTGCACGTAAGACCATGCAGAAAGTTCTGGACATAGTCTCACGGTGGTGCAAAAAAAATGGTTTCAAACTGTCTGCTGAAAAAACAGTTCAAATCAATTTTACCAATGTTAAATACATAGGCCATGATGCAAATCTGTACCTCAACGGACAGAAAGTCAAGACATGTGCTGAAGCCAAATTCCTGGGACTAACATTTGACAGAAAGCTCACGTGGAACCCCCACATCAAGAGTCTGAGGGAGAGATGCTTCAAACAATTAAATCTCCTTCGCTCATTAACAAAGCACACCTGGGGTGCAGACCTGCCGAGCATGCTTATGCTATACCGTGGCCTAATCCTGTCAAGGATAGACTATGAATGCGAAGCATACACCACGGCGAGCAAGTCACTGTTAGAAACCATTGACACCCTCCAAACAAAATGCCTGCGCATTTGCTGTGGTGCCTCACAGAGTAGCCCTCGAGACGCAATCAATGTAGAGTGTGGAGAAATCCCATTAGATCTGCGAAGAGAGGAACGGCTTCTCAAATTCTGGACATACCTACAAAGCTCTGCACTCAACCACCCTACCAGGGAGGTATGTCTTCCATGCAAGGAGCACCTAAGACACAAGGTACTGCCCAAAATGACCAAAAAGACCAAACCACCAGGCCTGTTAATGACAGAGCTCGCCAGTGCCACTGAACTGGTAAACGTCGAAATAGAAAGCTCAAGACCGGCTCCCGACCCGCCATGGCTACTTCCGCAGATCAAGGCGCATGACAGCCTATCCTCACAGATAAGCAAGAAAGACCCACCAGCGCTAATCAAGAGCTACGCTCTGGAAAACATCGACAACAGATGGAAGGAGCACAGGAAAATCTATACCGACGCCTCCAAAATGCCCAACTCCGGCGAATGCGGAGCAGGGGTAGTCATAGGCGACCAGGAAGAAGTCCTCAAGTACAAGCTTCCGAATCACCTGTCAATATACACAGCCGAACTGGTGGCAATTAAAAAGGCTCTATAATGGATTAAAACAGCAAATCCAGGTAAATACGTCATACTCACAGACTCACTAAGCTCGGTGAAGAGCTTCAAATCTAGCAGCAGCAAGAGCAGGGACAACCTAATCAAGGAAATCCGGCAGCTGTATGCAACTGTGGTGACTGACAACAAAACCGTGGACATCGACTGGGTCCCAAGCCATGTTGACATTAAAGGCAATGAACAGGCGGACGAGGCAGCCAAGCAAGCGCTCAAAGATGGAACTATGACCAGCATAGGACTCTCAAAGTCCGAAGCGAACGCCCTGGTCAAAATGCACATCAACAGCAAATGGCAAAGACAATGGGACGAAAGCACAACCGGCGTGTTGATAAGCTGTGGTCGCAATGAATAATCTTACAAACTCGGCCAGTAAACGTTAGCATTAAACTACGCCACATCAGTCTTATTCCTGCGTGTTGATAAGCTGTGGTCGTAAACGCTCAAACAAGCTTCCAAACACGTATAAACAAAATATAAGTAACATACTCGTGCATGCCTGTGACATGAATTGATGGCCCAGAGTTTGTGAGTACATGCCCCAAAACCAATCAACAAATGGACAGACTGACGGACAATTCTGGGCACAGCAAGCTGCTGGAGTACGCTTAAGCAATGTACTTGGCCCCACTTGCTCAGTCTTCTCGGATGGGACTTTAAATTGAGGTCCCGTCATACAGTGCCCATCACTGTGTGAACGTGAGCTAGGGTTAGGTAGGCAAGAAATTTCGTCATAATCAAAGTAAACCGGATGCTGAATGGATTCGTCTTCGGATGGAACCACGCAACATACGGATTACAGAACCAAAACAAAATTGCTAGAATTAGAATCTTTCGGACTTTTCGATGGGACCATGGAGGGATGTAACCCGGATGACTGATCGAGTTCATCCTCGGAATGACACAGTCACCATACGGGCTACCTAATCAGTCAAAATCAAACAAGTGCGCGCTGGTGCCTGCTCGGATGATGGCCAGAAGAGCAAATGGGTCCCAGGATCCGAAAGACCCCACACCCCAACCTCCCCACTCCCCCCAAAGGGGCCGGGAGGTCTCTGACCTAAAGCCCCCCCCCCCTTGGGTGCATCAGGTCATAAGACCGTACGCACCCCCCCCCCCCTCCCCGACCCAGCACCTACCCCATCCCTTCTCCACCCCCGTTAGGTCCAGGTTAGGCCATCCCCATCACCCACGCCCAAGCATGAGGAGCAACAGAAAAGCCATGGACAAGAACAGTAACATGAGACAAAATCGAGAGACAACGATCAACACACACACACACACAGAGAGACACAAGCTAATGCACACACCGACGTCACAAGAATTCACAAGAATTCAACAGAAACCATAAAGGCCAGGCGTGAGTCTAGACCCTAGCATTGGGAACTGGCATATAAATGCCTTAAATATTACAACACACACTAAAGAAACATGTCAGCACAAGTCAAGTGGGAGGGACATAGAAGTAGAAAGTTTGCTGTCAAACAAGGCCTTCTACAAGGTGGGGTCACAACTCCTGATTTTCATAAACCATATGAGGATCCGCTACTAAAATTACTTGAGCAAACAGAAACTGGTCTATATATTGGTTCAATATATCTGGGCTCAATAACACTATGTGATGATAAGACAGTCCTAGATACATCCCTAGATGGGCTACAGGTGGGACTGAATGCTGCAACAATGCATGCAAATAAAGAACGGTATGTTAATGGCATTGCCAAAAGCCAAGTGATGGTTTTCAATCAAGGCAAAGAAACAGAATATGAGTGGACACTAAACGAAGAAAATATGGACGTGGTAAAGGAATATAAACATCTGGGGCTAATAAGAACAGACGACAAAAGTGGCCTAGGCAAAGAAATTATAAGAAAAGCTCGTGCAACAGCTTATTCATTGATGGGCGCTGGCTTTCATGGAATTAATGGACTAAGCCTAACTGTCAGTATACAACTATGGTCAACATGTACGTATGGACTGGAGGCATTAATTATACCAAAGAAGGAAATGAGTCAGATCACTACACATGAAAGGAAAACCTTAAAGCAATTGCAATCACTTCCAAATAGTTGTGCAAATTCACTGGCATATTTACTTCTCGGTGCACTGCCGATAGAGGCGCAAATTGAAAAGAAGAAACTGACATTACTTGGTGCAATACTAATGAGTGAAGGCTCTGTCGAACAACAATTAGCAATTCGGCAGCTCGTTATGAAAAGAGAAGGCAGATACAGTTGGTTTCAAGATGTCGAATTGATTTTACAAAAATATCAATTACCATCAGCCCACGTGCTGCTACAAGACCCACCACCTAAATGTGTATGGAAGCGTCATGTCCAAAAGTCTGTAAACACAGTAGTCCTAGAGATGCTAAAGGAAGACATTAAGCAGAAATCATCAGCCCGGTTTGTGAATGTTGACATCCTTGATATCGGAAGGCCACATCCGATCTGGTCAACAGTGACAGAAAATACATATGATGTAAAACGTGCCGTCATCAAGGCAAGGTTACTAACCGGTACATACTATCTGCAAGCACACAGATCCAAATTTAATCAATATGAGAATGATGCCTGTCCTTTTTGTAAGAACGTTGTAGAAGACCGTATGCATTTCCTAGTTCAGTGTCCAGAATTTGCAGATATCAGAAGCATCTATATAGCGGAAATCGAGCATCTAGTGGCGGAAGATAGCTGGGAATTAATAAGCAAGGATGAGAAGCTTATTCTCCAGATGTTACTTGACACAACTCTCTTGTTTGGCCTGATTGGAAGCGATTCAATGTCGAAAATTGAATCCATCACCAGGAAACTCTGCTATAAACTTCATATCAGACGTAATCATCTCTTAAATGAAATGAATTACCTAACAAAGCTTGCATTATAAAATAGCAAGTTAGTATCAATTGCACATAGAAAAATATGGTGCACCTTATGCTTTCTGGATGCTCCTACATGTATTTCAATAACAATGAACTCATGTACGCGTCTGGTGAACATACATTTACTCGTCTATGAACTGTGACCATTTACCTATATACAGATAGGAAAATCACTTGTGTGTATACATGCATGTACATAAATGTCAGATTTAATGATCGTTTGCGTGTGTGTATATAATATAATATATAATTAATGGAAAACCCCAGTAATTTGCGGATTCTAGAGATTCCCGGATAATACACCGAAAGGTGGTGCGCCAGATATTGGCGGAAACTCCAAGAACAGAACAGAACAGAACAGATGACTCTTTCAACATGTAGAATAAATTATCTCTCAATAATGGAGCAGGGGAGGTAAATCGTGCCGCTGTTAGAGTAACGTATCTCTCAATAATATCATTTACAGCCCATTTTATAAATCTATGTTAAAAAAAAACACGAAACTAATTAGTAAACTGGAATGAACGTTCGGATCGTCGGGTGAATTTCATTGACGACAATATTTTTGTAAATTTACAAAGAAATATTCTCCTTAGCCCGTAAAATTTAAATTTTCCTTAGAAATCTTGACCAGTAAAACTGTGAATTGATTTACGCTTCCATTTGCGCGCTTTGAGGCGCTGTTGACACAAGAGTGTTAAAATAAGAGAACCCACATTTTTTGGGACACCCTTTTAGTTGCTAGTCCGGGGCTTTTCCTAGCACCGCCTATGTGGTTGCGGGTTTTGTTTTCTAGAATTTTTTGCAAAATTGCAATAATAAGATACATTCTGATTTCCTAAAACAAAATCACAACTTTTCTGGATCACGCATAGTGTTTTGAAATCATAGTGTATGGTCACACTCTTCAAATTTGAGCCAAAATCTGACCAGCAGTTTCCGAGATATCCACAGATCCAGATTTCTCTTATCAGTCAACTTGTTTCGAAAAGAAAACAATTCTGAACACGATATAAACACAATGTTCTGTTGAATATTTTGAACATAATTGGATTGAAAGACATTGCTGCCTTAGACTGCAATATCTACCAATCCAATTATGTTCTAAATATTCAACAGTATCCGTTTTCTTTTGTGTTTGAAATATTCAAATTCTTAGCTGTACTGAATAAGACTGACGTGATCAAAGCGCACAGCCCTCTGACTTAAGTGGCCCCATTACCATTACGGTCGAAACTGGACCATAACCGCCTTGTGATCCTAATGGCAGTTCTCAGGGCCCCAGGTAGAAACGTTGCACAGCGCCCCCCCCCCCCTCTCCACCACCACCCCACCCCTCCCCACACACACCCAACCCCTCCCCTGAGTCCTACACTCGGCCTTGAATCGATTTCGCTCAAGTCAGACAAAGTCATAACTGGTTAACATTAGTTGCTCAATCACTGACGTCATGATTGATTAGGAGATTATTACCTGTATTGATACAACAACAACAACAACAACAACAACAACAACAACAAGGGCGACATGGATAACAATAACAATAGCATTATCATCACGGACGACGACGAAGACGACGACTAAAGACCTACACTCAGGCGATGGTGGGGATAATAACAAAAGCATTAAAGCCTCCTCTTTTCACCAAACACAGAAACACTGTCTATAGTCTATAATTTGTATTATACTAATACCTCATATATCAATTTAAAGTTGATCTGAGTGTAAATAAAGATCAGTTCAGTTCAGTTCAGTTCAGTTCAGTTCAGTTCAGATACGATAATACAATACTGCCAAATTTAATAACAACAATAGGATGATAAAATGCCATCAGTTATTTCACAACCTTTTGAACTGAACAGAACCTTTATGTGAGCTAGGCGTGTGCGATTATAGCTTTGAGTGATCACGATCGATTATTTAAAAATAATCGCGATTACTCGATTAATCATCCTGGGTACAAATTACGATGTACCCAGACATAACAACAATACGTTATCAATGAGAAAAGGTACAATAATGTTTAGAAGTGTCCATTTCTAGGCCAAAGAGAACTAATTTTGAAAATGTATCCTTGGAATACCTGCCATTCCAGTGACACATTTTCAAAAAATAGTCTTCTCTTGGCCTGGAAATAGACATTCCCTGACACAAATGTCAATTTTCTTGACCGGTCGCATCAAAGAGTAATTATAAGGTAGGTTTCCAAATATTGTATTCAATAGAAATTATTCACGATTATTCGATTATTTAATTTTCAATCATATAAATTCACGATTAAAAAAATAATCGCGATTTTCGATTTAATCACATAATATGTGGAAAACGATTTTACAGTATTTTACAGACAGAGTAGGAAGTAATTATTCAATATCGTTAATCGTTATAATATTACTACTTTGTCGTTATTATCATCATGATTACTATCATTAATATCTTTATCACAATATTTATCATTACTTGTTATTATTTTAATTTTCATTCTCTTTGTTCTTGCCATTATCATTAGCTTTACGAGACTGAAGCCCTCGCCTGCACCATCCTCACCGCCGCCGCCGTGTTGTTGTTGTTGTTGTTGTTGTTATTATTATTATTATTATTATTATTATTATTATTATTGATGATGAGGTTGTTGTTGTTGTTGTTGTTGTTGTTGTTGTTGTTGATGATGATGATGATGATGATGATGATGATGATGATGTTGTTGTTGTTGTTGTTGTTGTTGTTGTTGTTATTATTATTATTATTATTATTATTATTATTATTATTATTATTATTGATGATGAGGTTGTTGTTGTTGTTGTTGTTGATGATGATGATGATGATGATGATGATGATGATGATGTTGTTGTTGTTGTTGTTGTTGTTGTTGTGTTGTTGTTGTCCTCATCGTCGTCGTCGTCGTTTCAATACTTTATCGACGTTAGCGAAGATGTTAAATTGTGGACGTACCTGGGATTCAAACATTTTTTCAATCTAAATGAGGTCGTGAGACACATTGAAATTTGGTTCGTAGCTGGTGTAAACAAACCGATCAAGACTATTCCATGTTTCAACAATTTGGTCCTAACAGCTCTACTATCTGACTGCTCTAAACTACCAGACAATAATTTCAATCGGCAATAGCTCTGGATCTGCTGAATATTTTGAAAACAATTTGACTGAAAGTTGTTGGTGGCTTAGCCGCCAACAACTTTCAGTCAAATTGTTTTCAAAATATTTACCGTATTCAGAGTTCAACCAGATGGAAAATGTAGTCAGCAGAAATTCAACAAGCAGAGAGTCAAAAGTGAATGATAGACACAATCTGACATTTCTAATGGGCAAATGTTATGTTACGTTATGTTATTTCATGATATGTTGTAACTATAGCAACTGACAGAAGCTTCATTTCGGAAAAGAAAGTTGAAAAGACAGTTATGGAGACGTGAACAAGAGGCCCAAGGGGCCCGTATCGCTCACCTGTAACATAGGCATTTTAACTAGAAACGTCATCGCCTATAAGTAGAACCGAATGGTTTGGCCACAACTGTAACAGGAGCCAGGATGTGTCCTACCAAATTTGGTTAAAATCGGTCCAGTGGTTCTTGAGAAGACATTTTAAATTTCACATAGGAATTACTATGGGAGTTTTTGGAACGACAAAAGATCCAAGATAGCCACAAACTCGTTTGACCGACAGTCTGTAAAGTGGTAAATCACCATACCCAAGCCCTATATAAACCAATTTTCGGCTTCAAAATCTATACTAAGCAAATAAGCTGAATTCTGATTGGTCAATGGCGGCCATATTTTTAACTGACTTTTGTTGGAAAAATTATATCTCGAATTTTCGGCCTGATCCGTTCAGCTGTTCTGGAGAAGTCGTTTTCACAAGAACTAGGTCATCCAAGATGGCCGCCGAAGCATTCAGAAAAAAACTGTTTCAGTCTTCTTGAACAAACTTGGTTCAGCTGTTGACCTAGATGATGTTTCATGAGTTTTGAATCGATTCCCCCAAGCGATTTCGGAGAAGAGTTTTAAAGACCCTTCTAAAAATCGGCCAAAATCCAAGATGTCCGATCAGCTTTGTTTGAACAAACTTGATTTCGGCACGATGCATTCAGCGGTTGTGGAGAAGTCGTTTTCACCAAGGTCATCCAAGATTGCCACCGAAGCATTTAGCCAATCAAGTTTGCTTGAACAAACATGGTTCATCTGTTGCCCTAGACGATGTTTTATGAGTGTGGAGTCTATGCACCAAGTGGTTTCGGAGAAGATCTATAAGACGTTTCTAAAAATGAAACAAAATCCAAGGTGGCCGTCGGCCAAATTGGCCGATCGCCTTCCTTTGAACAAACTTAGATCGATATTCCATAAGGATGTTATCGATTATTTAATTTTTAATCATATAAATTCCCGATAATTTTTTAAGTTGCACGGGCCTCTATTTCAATTTCGCAACTTAAAAAATTATATTAATTTATACGGAATGGAATCATCTTATGTTAAGATTTATTTCGTTTCATGACACATAGGCACATAATTTAAGCTTATAAAAAGTATGCAATTTTATTTTCAATCATTCTGGTGTGATTATGTGTCTTTAATGCATGTCTTTCTGGAGGACAACGTTGTGAGATAGATAACGACCAAATCAGCAAATTTTGGACAGCTGTATCATCTTATATACTGTAAATTTCGCTCATTCAAATAATAGGAAATAACAGCAAAAATAGAATATATGCATACAAAAAAGATGCCAGTATTTGTTGTTCAAAATATATTCCTAAAACGTTAGGTAAACGCCTAATCCAGCCTGTAAAATGTTTGTCAATGTACCCGTTAGACTAGGCCCCTACCTACATTCGTGATCATAATACAGGTATGCTTAACTGTCTGAGCGCTGAAAGCCATCAGACAATAATTGTAATGGGCAATAACTATGGATCTGTTGAATATTTTGAAAACATTTTGACTGAAAAGTTGTTGGTGACTAGGCCACCAACAACATTCAGTCAAATCTTTTTCAAAGTATTTAGTGGGTCCGGGTATATAACCTTTGGAATATGTCGTCTGCAAATACTCAGCAGTCAGTCAAATAAGATGGTTGGGGATCTAAAGAGGTATTATAGAGCCTATATGCACGTTTGTGAATTAAACATTGATATAGAATGATGTGGATTGTTGTGCAAAGTAAATCTACAAAGCTCACTCAGTGATGTAGTTTTCTTAGCCACACAGGGTTCGAACCCAGGCATTTCTGCGTCACCTTCCAAATAGCATTTGGGAGGTGAGTATAGTCTACGACTAGACCACCATCCAAAGGTCAAAAGGACTAGGCTTCAACTACCCGTCTCACAACCAGTAGCCCATGGCTACTAGATTTTAGGCTGGGCTACCAACATTTCAAACTCACTAGACCAGGTGGAGACCAAAAATTTTGCATTCATATTTTAAGATTGTGGACAGAAAATCATTTTATATATCTGCCAACTATATTGCAGGTTTAACCAGTTTCATTAAACCTTCCAATCCAAGTAGTAGTAGTAGTAGTAGTAGTAGTAGTAGTAGTAGTAGTAGTAGTAGTAGTAGTAGTAGTAGTAGTAGTAGTAGTAGTGATAGTAGTAGTAGTAGTAGTAGTAGTAGTAGTAGTAGTAGTAGTGGTGGTGGTGGTAGTAGTAGTGGTAGTAGTAGTAGTAGTAGTAGTAGTAGTAGTAGTAGTAGTAGTAGTAGTAGTAGTAGTAGTAGTAGTAGTAGTCGAAGTGAACGCACGCGACAAAGGCTTGGGGTGTTTCGGCAATTGAGGTGTATCATGGGTTGAAGGATGTAGTTGGGGCAGGGCCACGGGTCCTTCAAGGTCTCCTTAATGTTTCCAAATCTATATGGAATGTCACCGTAGTTAATGAAAGTGTGAAGGAAAAGTTACTCGACGAGGTCCTTGTCGTGAAGGGCGAGGTGTGTAATGTGGAGGAAATAGATTCTGATCGTCTATTAGTCAAGATGAAGGTTCCATTAGAGATCCCAGATGAACGGGTTATCAATGAATTGATCAAGTATGGCAAAGTGGACAAAGTAGAACACGAGACCTATCCATTTGATCGAACCTTAGAAAATGGCATCAGAAGAATTTGGTTTGAAAAGGTAGAACAACCTCTCCCAAGTAAGGTCACGATAGATGGTCGATTTATCTTGCCATTATGGTACAGGGGGCAAATCAAAGAGTGTAGAATCTGCTTAAGCACAGAACATCTTGCAACAGATTGCCCTAACAAAAACAAATGTCTAGTTTGTGGATCATCTGATCATTTTAAGTGGCGATGCCCGCAGAACAAATATGTCAAAAAGGGTGCTGATAAAAGTGCAGAGCATGTTGTCTCTAAAGAGAATGTCATAGAACCGGTAGCTGCTTAGATTGTAGCTGAAATCCATGCTAATGGGAAGCACGCTGCTAAAGAAAATGTCATCGAACCAGTAGTTGCTGAGATTGTAGCTGAAGTCCATGTTAATGAGAAGCATGGTGAAAAAACTAAGAATCCAATCGCTGTAGTTGCAGGCGATGAAATAGAGGTTCTAGATGAGGGGCTAAGTCTTACTCCAGTAACAAGTCAATCCAAGTCGGATGTAAGAGAGGCTAATTCCACACAAGTTGAAGATGATGATCAATACCCTCTGGAAGAGAGTTTTAATTTAGGACAAGTAAAATTCAGGTCGCAAGATACTGAAACTAACTTTGATTTTCCACTGAGTACACTCAATCTAGACGATTTAAATAATATAGAGAGAGTAATTGGTGTCTCGGATCGATTGAGTGGAACAAAGCGACAGAAAGATGGAGAGGGTTCTGAATCAGAAATAGAGGAAAGTGATATAGAAGACGATAATATGTCAGTCGCTGAATCCGATATATCCATTCAAACACAGAGTTCTAAATCACCCGATGAAATGGTCATGTACCGGTCAGAGGCAGGAGAGGTGTTAGTTCCATATGTGACGGCAAAAGGTGTTAAATATAGGCATCTGCGTCATGATTCAGATATATTAAAATATAAGCATTTGGAAAAAGCTGAGCTAAGTAATGCAGCGCTTGCGAGTAAAATAGGTAAATGGTCTAAGAGAGGGTCGAAAAAACCAAAATCTAGTTAGCTTAATAATGGCGGTTTTACACACCATTTTATTACCTTTTATGCTAATTTGCACACTCAATTGTAGAGGCTTAAATAGTGACATAAAGCAACGTCACTTACTAGAGACTCTGAAAAATGAGCAGATTGACATTGCTTTGATACAGGAAACAAAAATTCAGAAGTCAGAATCATACGATAATTTAGAAAAGATTTCTGGATCCAGAATATTCTATTCGTTATCTCAAGATAATAGTGCAGGCGTAGCAATTGTTATACTCCCTCGTTGTTCAGCCTATGTAAATATAATCTCTTCAGTATCAGGTGCAAATGGTCGCTGGGTGAGAGTCACGCTAGATATACAACAAACACGTATCACGTTGCTGTGTATATATGCACCTGCATCTCATCAACTACGTCGTAATTTTTTTAATGAGATGTCTAAAACAGCACTAGATAACATCACTGAAAACTTAGTAATGGGTGGTGACTTTAATTGTGTCATAGACAAAGAAAATGACAGGAATATAACTTCAACTTATATTGATACATCGCATAGACTCTTAAAAGAAATATGTGATAATGAAAATTTAGTTGACACCTGTAGAATATCAAAACCTCATGGTAAAGATCTTACATGTTTTTCGGCAGTTGGTAAAGGATCGACAGAATTTATGTGAATAGTTTGTTAACAGGGTACTGGAGAGATGTTAATATTAAGCCAGTTGCATTCTCCGAACATAACATGGTTTGTGTAACCTTTGCCAATGCTGACTGGGTAACAAAAGGGGTCGGGTTTTGGAAATTAAACACAACACTGTTGGGAGAAGAATTTTATAAGAATAATATAGAGAGTTGTTGGCAACATTGGATTAATAGGAAAGCATCATACAAGAGCACATTGCAATGGTGGGAGGATGTAAAACTGGATTTAAAGTATGTTTCCCGAAAGTATGCTATTAGAAAAGCACAGGAAATACGCAAACGCAAGAAAGCACTTCATCGATCACTGATGAAAATTAATGCTAAAGTAAATAATGGTGAAGATAATTATTATGAATTACTGGTTAAAATTAAAAGTAAAATAAGAGATATAGAACAATATGAGTTTGAGGGTGCAAAAATCAGAGCAAGAGCCCAGATGCACGCAGAAGGGGAAAAGCCAACCAGATATTTTTGCACATTAGAAAAAGCACGGGCAATAGATAAGGTGATGTGCTCATTAAACATGCCGGATGGTTCAATCGTCTTTACCAACAATGAAATGAGTACTATTGTATGCAATTACTATGAGTCATTGTACAAGTCAGAGGGAATTGATGAAGATGCAAAATTGGATTTGTCAGCAAATATAGACAAAAAGGTGTCAGACACAGGCAGTGAATTTTGTGATCACCCCTTAACACTAGAAGATTTAACTAAATCCCTTAAAGGTATGAAACTAGAAAAATCACTGGGGTGTGATGGCCTTCCAGTTGAATTTTACCAAACATTTTGGCACCTTGTAGGTCCAATAATGGAAGAATTAGCCACTGAAATTTTTTAGAAAGGCCATTTACCACAAACTATGGCTAGGGCATACGTAAGGCTAATATATAAACGAAATGACAGACGTCTAATTCAGAACTACAG
The DNA here is from genome assembly GCA_034401795.1 of Chaetoderma sp. LZ-2023a. Lineage (NCBI taxonomy): Eukaryota > Metazoa > Mollusca > Caudofoveata > Chaetodermatida > Chaetodermatidae > Chaetoderma > Chaetoderma sp. LZ-2023a. The sequence goes on along the minus strand of CM067361.1, from coordinate 16,986,020 downwards.
ACCAATTTCTCTACTATTGAAACTAGGTAGTGTTTTAGGAGAAATCATTGGAACAGAGCAGACATGTGCTGTACCTAGGAGGACAATTTTAACCAATACCATGTTAATAAGAGTCCGTATACAATTGGTTGAGAAGGATAGCATCCCTTCAGCTGTGATTGCCTTGGACAATGAAAAGGCATTTGACCGTGTGGAATGGAATTTTCTTTTTAATTCTTTGCAATCGTTTGGGTTAGGCTCAAACTTTATTAAATGGGTTAAGATTTCATATACGGATATCAAGAGTAGCTATTTAGTGAACAATAAATTATCCAGAGAAATTGTCTTAGAACGTGGTGTTAGACAGGGGTGTTCCCTATCGCCATTATTATTTGTTATTGTGATGGAATCCCTTGGCATAGCATTGAGGCAAAATAATAACTTTCAAGGCATATGTATTCGTGGCATAGAAAAAACACTTAAGCTGTCACAATATGCTGATGACACAACTGTGTTTGCCAGTTCAAACAATGATTTTGCAATTTTAAACCACGTACTAGAAAAGTTCCAAAATGCATCTGGTTTGAAAATCAATAAAGGAAAATCCAAAGGTTTATTTTTGGGGCCATGGAAAGAGCGGAATGACCAGCCACATGAAATCAATTGGTCTAATGATGCCATTAAGATTTTAGGCATCTATTTTAGCAGGAAACCGAATACAACACAACATTGGAATGAACGAGTATCTAAGCTTAAGAGAATATTAGCAAATTGGAAGCATCGTCGTCTTTCAATTTTTGGTAGAGTGTTTGTTGTCAACAACTTGGCATTATCTGGGCTATGGTATACAGCATCTGTTGTACACATGCCAAAACATGTAGAAAATGAGGTTAATGAGTTGATATTGTCATTCATATGGGAAGAAAAGAATCATTTAGTTTCCCATCGTGTTCTCAATAATGCTAAGTTAGAACGAGGACTTGATTTGATTGATATTAAAGTGAAATGTGTTTCTTTAAGGTTAAAACTTTTGAATGATCTTATTACATCAGATGAGACGTGGGCATGTGTTTCACGAGCTCTCATGGAGAGAATTGTAGAACCATTTCTGGCGGAGCATGTTTTTACCTCAAAGAAGCCACCTCCGAATAGCCAAATGATACCAGATGTGTTTAAAGATCAAGTTAAGGAGTTAGAAAGATTTAACAGATACATGCCTCCACCTACGTGCTGGAAGGAAGTACTAGAACAGCAATTGTGGGGCAATAGTAATATATGTTATAACAATGCAGTATTTTATCTACCATCCTTTGCAAAATATGGCATTCAACATTTATCTGATATGATACACCCTCAAACACGTAGATGGATTTCAATGCAAGAAGTAGCTAGAAAAACACATATGAGGCACATAGATAGATGTCCAGCGGTTGCTAAATAAAATAAAACATGCTCTACCAATTGAATGGTTTCGTCTGCCAAATGTAAATAATAATAGTTTGACTCCACAACCTGCATTAGTTCTTGATGATGAGATGTTAAAATACAAGATGAGATCCAAGGAATGGTACCATGTTATGAGATGAAAACAAGTAACACCTCCCATAGCAATTAGGAGATGGGATGACTCAAGCTATAAACCATCCAGTTGGAAAAATGTATGGAAAATCTTACATTCTCCATACATACCAAATATGGCTCGTGATTTATTGTGGCGATTACTACATCGACGGCTATGGGTGGGACACTTGACATACAAGTGCAATATTACGACTTCTGATAGGTGTTACTTATGTCAAACAGACGAGGAAACAATCGAGCATTTATTTGCGGAATGTCCAATATCGTCACAATTTTGGGACTATATCAGCCAAATCTTGGCACATTTTGGAGCGAAGCCCATTGTTCTAGACACGCATGTAGTCTTATTTAGAGAATTTGGATCATGTGGTGTTAATATCATAAAGTCTGAAAGGACTATGTTAATAATAATACTAACCATAGGTGTTTGAGCCATTTGGAAACATCGGTGTGCACAGCCGAAAAATCCATCTATGGGCAATCACAATAGAGCAATAAAGGCAATATTTTCTTCATTGCTGCTGAATCATATTCCTTACGAATATTTTAGATTAAAGCAGCATGGTAAAGAAAAAGTATTCAAGGACATATGGTGCAAAACAAACATAGTTTCAATAGAGTTGGGAGCTGTAAAAATAAATGAGCCTGCACCAGCTTAAATCATTTAATTACTACAGCTGATTTATCTGTGTTTTTTAATTAATCTGTGTCATGTAATTCATTTTAGTCTGCACTTTGATATTGTTATGTTTAATAATTCATGTTAACAAATAAACAGACTGGGAGAATTTAATAATCAATCGATAAAGTAAGTTGCCATTGAATTAAAAAATTGTCCCCGGTAATTTTAGGAATTTGCACATGGTTTTATAGGGTTATTTGTTCCCAGGTAATTTACAAAACCGTACAACAAAGTAAATCAAAAATGTAAACAAGAGCGCCATCTATTTCCATCTATTTTTCTGTAATTTTCCTATTGACTATATATGTTATGCTACCCAAATGCTACTACGCCCGCTGATCTTTAAAGACTCAGCCCACTGGCGTCAATGATTGACTTATTTGTCATTGATTGACGAGTCACTTTTCATTTGTTGAATAGTTGCACTCGCCACACGGGCCTACTACCACACATGGATTGAATGGTAATTTACAAAACCGTACAATAAAGTAAATTGAAAATGTAAACAAGAGCGCCATCTATTTTTCTGAAATTTGTCTCCCGACTATATGTATTATACTACCCAAATGCTATTACGCCCGCTGATCATTAGAGAATCAGCCCACTGGCGTCAATGATGGACTTATTTGTCATAGATTGACGAGGCACTTTTCATTTGTTGGATAGTTGCACTCGCCACACGGGCCTACTACTACACCTGGGTTGAATAGTAATGCCTTTGTTAAGTTTTGTTTTCCTATCGGAGCTTTATCAGCCTATTGTTTTGTATCTATACTTTTTAAGCCATATGTATTTATAGATTGTATTAATGCTCATTATTTATCATTTTTTCGGTGTAATATTAATCAGGATTACTAGTTCACCAGGTTTTTTGCTGGGGGTTTGCAAGCCTTTTTAAAGGAGTTCCTCCGTGAAGTTTGTCCGACTGCGTCACCGTCGGTTTTTCCACCAAAAAAAAGTAGTAGTAGTAGTAGTAGTAGTAGTAGTAGTAGTAGTAGTAGTAGTAGTAGTAGTAGTAGTAGTAGTAGTAGTGATAATTGTGTTTGAAATAATTACATTATGATAATAAAAAAATAATCTCCGTTAGGCAAATTGTTTAAAGATTTTCAGTATAAAGGCGCACAATTTTGTTAGGACCGACAAGTTTGTATTCGAGAGCAGTTGTCCGAATCTGTAGTGGTTTGGGCGGTTATGATAATATTTTGGAAGAAATAATTTTCTGTCATCACAGAAAAAGTCGCATAAGAATAGGTAATGATACTCATCCCCGATATCATGTTTGTCGCAAAGGCTACATATTCTTTCTTCTCTGTATAAGCCTCCCACCTTCCCTTTGCTATAGGTAACTTATGATTACTAGTTCGAAATTTGACTAAAGTTCTTCTGTTTAATTTATTTAGCTTTCTGAGATATGGCTCTAATTTTAGTTCAGTTTTGAATATACTATATATTTTGGCTTTAGGCAAGGTGGTAATTTGCCCTGACCAAGTTTGCATGTATTGGTCTTTAAGTACTTGTTTCAAATATTGTATATTAGAATTTGCTATGGTCTGCGTTTCCAAGAGGTGAGCCATTCCGACATTTTCAAGTATACGTTTAACTGTGGTCAACCATTTGTAATCTGTATTGTTTTGAGTATAGTCATTGTAGATATACTTGTATAGTAAAGATGATAGCTTTGTTTCTTTGCCGTTTAGGAGTTTTCCCCAAAAATTAATTAATTTATATTTTATAGTAATTTCTAATGGAATTTGGCCTAGGTCTCCATATACCATATAACTAGGCGTTGTTTTCGAAAAATTTAGTATCCGCTTATAGAACTGTACCTGAATTTTTTCCATTGAAGTAAGATGTTCTATCCCCCAGATTTCACATCCATATGTAAGTATTGGTATAATCATCGAGTCAAATAATTTTAGTTGGCACGTTAAGGGTAATTCAATGTTTTCTATTCGCCTGTATAGTGAGTAGAGGGCTTTAGTAGCTTGTTGACTTAAGTGTTGCATCGCCTTGAGGTATCTACCATTGTGGAAAAAATGCATTCCTAAATATTTGTACATGTCAGTTATTTCGATTTGTTCACCTTCAATACTAAAATTTAGCCTTTCCCACCCCCGTTTATCACTGCCAAAAATTAGTATTTTAGTTTTTTCTTTATTTATCCAATGTTCTTTAAATCATCAATTATTACAAAACTTCTGTATTAATTATTGTATGATTTTGCCATGATATACTCAAGGGCCTATGGCCTATTGTGGCAAATAAATATCATATCATATAGCTCAGTCATCAGCGAAATGTAATTTTTTACTTTGACCAGTTTTCGACCTGAGTAGGGTTCGAGCCATCACAATTCCGCGGCACCTTCCGACTAGTGTTTGGGAGGCGAGTAGCCCACCACTAGATCAGCATCCTCTTTCACAGTAGTAGCTTTCAACTAACCGTCTCACAACCACACGAATCCACCTTTCCCACATGGACGTCATTACGTCAGAATTCCCCTAAATCAACGCTCAGACCACACCTGCTGGTACGCCGCCAACAAGCAGCCGCCCCCGCATTGTGTTACTATTGCCCTAAAATACACCGCAATTTAAACCGTTCCTATGATAAACTAAACTCTAATTATATTGTTTAAGTCATACATCATTGGAAAGCGCATTCAATTGTCTAATAGTAATGCATTATTTTTTTTATTTTTGCTAAATTTTTAATGGATTATTTGCGTATATAAAATGCACTAGACTCATTAAAACAAGTGGACAATAGGGCGTATATTAAAATCACAATTAACTGTATTAAATTTTACAAAACTATACAAAGGAATATAGAAATGTATAGAAAACTGATCTAGCTTTCCAATGATTTATGACTTCAATAATATTATGAAATTAGTTCTTGATATAAACTACTTAAAGTGCGTTATATCGGATTCCAATGCCGTTTGCCCGTCGGCTATCACAGTTACCAGCCGGAATGCATTCTGGGATGGTATTTTCCCAAAATACTCCGCGGGAAAGGTCTATTGACTGGGACTGATTACCTATATTTTTACTGCATCGTCCTATCGCATGGTTTCGCCCTCCCGCTCTGCTCCCGTATCGGGTAACATACGAGTTCACGTTTGTTTACGCCCAGGTCACATATTGTGACGTATGGGGATCTTTCATATTACAATTATTTTGTACGTACACAGCTGTAATCATTATACACAATTGTATTATTATTATTATTATTATTATTATTATTATTATTATTATTATTATTATTATTATTATTATTATTATTACATAGGCTACAGCGGAGCGATGTGAGTGGGCATATGTTAGTACGATGAGTAGACTGGGAATGGAGGCTATGTATAAGCTACAACCATTCTCGATAAAGGGCCCCACAACTGTGAGCCACCAGACAATAATCTCAATGAACACAAACTCTGGACATGCTTAATAGTTTGAAAACAATTTGACTGAAAGTTGTTGGTGACTTAGCTAGCAACAACTTTCAGGCAAATTGTTTTCAAAATAGTTAGCCGACCCAGACATAAACATTGGAATATGTCGTCTGCAAAAATCTTAACAGTCAGGCGGTTAAATTCCGCTCTGGCCCCTAAGTTACCTAAGTATGATTAGCTGAACCACAGAACACGGTCCAGACATCTTTTCGCATTTTCCCTGAAAACAGCAAATATGCGAATGGATCAAGCGTGGCGTTCCAGAGAACCAGATAAATAGCACTTATATTAAGAACGTAATGAAAGGGCTGATATGGATACCCAAAGAAATGATGCAAGGCGTCGTGGGCAGAACCCGGGAAGTTTGTCAACGCTGCAAAAAGAACAATAACACTTAGAGCTCGCGCATTGGTTGTTTCTCCGGAAGTGGACGATTTCAATTCTTTGTTTTGTCGTCGAAACGTTACCACGAAATGCTTAAGAATATGAAAGAATGCCATGATAAGAACTGGAAGGAAGTTGAATATCATTGTACCAACAGTGTCTTTGATTTTGTAATCACCAAAAAACTCGCATACGTACACGTCGTTGACTTTTAGAGGTGTATGCATCATTCCGACGATGAATGCTGGTACAAAAGTCAGTACCCAAATTGAGACACATATGTTTAGAACGAGTCGCGTAGTTACCATCACACGTGACCGTAACGGGTAGGCTAGCTGCACGAATCGCAACACGGAGAAGAATACCGCGTGGAATATACTAGCGTTAGCTACCAGCCATATCGCAGATGTAATAATGCCACAAAGATGTTCAAGTTCTGGAAAAAGTATGAGAGGAAAAAGAAGGATAGCCCAACTAACAGCAGAAAGATTACCAAATATATCGCACAGAGCTAGACTAGCAATAGCTACAAATGTAGGCGATTTGTACTTCCCAGACCGTATTACGTATATCAATATTATTAGATTGGCTGGGAATCCGATAATATGCGGAACACATGGGATTAGCTTGGTGACGTACCACGATAACGAACCGTAAATGTTTATATAATCGTCATATATGTTGTAAGATTGAACATGCGTGTGATTATTATTTACCAAGCTGGTATTGGGTACTGATGTGGGTATCGAAAAGTTCGTAAGCATTGTTTCAGATTTCTTGAAAACTCTCACAGCAGAACTACCACAAAAGAAAACAGATTAGGAATTCAACTCTTCAATGGCTAAATTTGTTCAAGGAAATTAAAATATTTCCTTATTGAATGTTCATTTGCAGGCCAAGAGAAGACTACTTTGAACAATTTACCACTGGAATGGCTGGCTCGGTTACCGAGCCAGACATTCCAGTAGTAAATTGTCAATAATAGGCTTCTCTTGGCCCGCAAATGGGCATTCGTGTAGCCCACTGCAGAGGCCGGTTTCGTCGTAAAAGGGTTAATTGCAAAGATAATCGACATTATACTCCTAAATCCAGGGGGTACGGTTATATCAATATAGTCCACTAATTAAAGGTGCATATTCACACCAAAATGCTTGATAATTAAAATCTTAAAACTATACTTTTACAGCCTTAAATTGTGTGACTCGATGAAATGAAACGAAATAAATCTTAACATATGATGATTTCATTCCGCATAAATAAATTTCGTATTTTTAGCTGTGAATTTGAAATAGAGGCACGGTCCCCTAATTCAAATTCACAACTTAAAAAATTATATTAATTTATACGTAATGAAATCATCATATTCTAAGAATTATTTCGTTTCATTCCATCTAGATGTTCAAGCCACTAAAATTATACAATTTAAACAATTTTATTTTCAGTCATTCTGCTGTGAATATACACCTTTAAGTATCAGTGCGACCAAGAATATGTCTCAAAGGTCAATCACAGGACTGCTCAAGCAGGAGGTTACTAAGCAAGCTTCTTCATCCAGAGCTTGAAATATAGGTAAATTATATCACATTTCGTACCGTACGGCTCGGAAATAACCTACAATGGTTCCAAAAAAAAATAACATGTCCGGTTGAATCTTTTGACCTTAATTTGATTGGAAGCCGAATTGAGGGAATTCATGCAATTGCCTCAAAATCAAATTAATTTTAAAATATTCCGCAAAACATTTCTTACATCGTGTTCAAGATGTGTACTAACTGACATGTTTCTGTTTTTGTTTTGGAAACAAAGTCCAGCTCCTAATAGAAATCAAGTCCTATAGATAATATACATGAGCACCAGAACACATAGCAATTTATGACACAATCTCTGCCATCCACCTATTGAATGCTGCTGCTGCTGATGATGATGATGGTGATGATGATGATGGTGGTGATGATGATGATGATGATGATGATGGTGATGATGATGATGATGGTGATGATGATGATGAGTGACTGTGTTCTTTCAGTTGCAATCAGTTTTACTTTACAGTTTCCACCGTGTCTCGTCCACTGGGAGCGTCCTAAGCTCCGTTAGGTTATTTATCGTCCTTAGTGGTCCTAGATTGCGTTCTTTATGGTCTGATTGTAAAACTCTTAGCAAGTTGATGCTGTGGCAGACAATCGCTGTTGCGCGACTCACAGATAATGGCTCTGCATTACACAGTTTGTAGAGCGCTACAGTTGATATTAGCCTCTGTGGCCAGTATAATGGCTCGCGGATGTTTGTGGTGGCATGCATCAAGTTTGTTCTAGAGGACGGATAAACGAGCCAGTCCCACCAATGGTAAATTTTCAAAAATAATATTCTCTTGGCCTGCAAATGGACATTATGTAAGGAAATTTTGACTTCTTGACAATAAACTGATTAATTATCCTAATAATATGGTGTAAATGGTGCATTCATAACATTTGATTAATTTTATTTTCTGTGCAGTTCTACAGCTATAACAGTACGGAGAAGTTTAAAATTCCAGGAATCTCTGATTTTTCTGGTGTGCTGATCCGTATGGATCATAATTTCAAAAAGTTAATTTCTAGGCCTGTGTCTGATATGCATAACTTGGCTTCATTCACGAAGAGGTCTGCGGCCTTGACCTGTTATACAGCCACTGGAAGTGCTGTATCAAGGGGACCTTTTCCTCGTCGCTAAGGTCAACGTCATCTGCATACCGCCAGTGGCGTAGCCAGGTTTTCACATCAGGGTAAGCAAGGTCCAAAAAGGCGCCACCCCATTTGAGCGAGGACTTAAAAGGCGCCACCCCACATACTAATTAGGCGACGGAATCTGCTTAAATTTCTTTAATAAAGAGAAAATAGCATCCCAGCGCCGCCAATTATTTTATTCTACCGAGAAAGTAGCGCGTATTCTACTATTCTTTGTCTTGATGTAGCGTAGTTAGAACAAAAAAGTCTCAACATAGCGATGAACAAGCATGACAAGAAGACATTAACAACGTTGTAAATTCAAATAGTTATACTTTTCAATGTAGATTAACTTGTTAACTCGTTAACTTGACGATGACGATGGCTGTGCTTGGGAGTTGGGACGTTCAGAAACTTGTATGACATGATTTAGGCGCCACATTTGGGAAGATTGGTCCAGGGGGAGCAAGCGCCCCCCCCCCCCCCCCAGCTACGCTGCTGCATACTGAATCTCCAGTGGCCTACCTATCATTGAGATTGGCACCGTGTGATGATCCAATAGATGTTTCAAACGGTGATTTCACGGGAACATTTAGTTTTGTGTTTGCCAATAAGAATCTCATTAGGGGTATAGTTCGCCATCATCGCAGCCAGCTTGATCGAGAAATTTAAGGATGCTTTCTTCTTGGCATCAAATGCACGTCACACGATGATTCCCATCTGCAGAAGTCCCAATGCTTTCATAATATTACTGATGTCAACATTCGTTGCGCCATGACTATTTCAGCGCAGCTATACCACCCTCTCTTTAAATCACTTTGTCAGTTTCCAGAAAATCTGTCAACCGTATCTCTACTAGGAGATAATATCATATTTGATAGAATTTTTCGGATGCTGTACAAAACCGCTATTGGTCTCAACTGTTCTAAAGAATGATTACTTCTGATGCCAGACCGTTGCGTTGTGTGCAACCCCTGTAGATATTATATCTATAACTCTAACCTATTATTCTACAAAAGACAAACTGTAATATTATTGCAGGTAAGCAGACATGATTTTAACTGTCTCCTTGCTGCAAGCCACCAGGCAATAATTTCAATGAGTTAAATCTCGACTTGAATATTTTGAAAACAATTTGACTGAAAGTTGTTAGTGGCTCAGCCACCATCAACTTTCAGTCAAATTGTTTTCAAAATCTTTAGCGGGTCCAGAGATATAACCCCTGCAATATGTCGTCTGCAAAAAACAAAGCTCAGCAATCAGATGCTTACCTGATGACACAATTATTGTAATCACTTTTAATTTTTCTGTGACAAGTCACTAGCTTATTTACTAGGATCGGTGCCAGTGCGGTTCTATGTTATAGATGTGAAAACGAATAAACGCAGACGATAAACAGATTTTAGCCAAAAGGCGTATATACACATGCTGATTCTATTCGCCTTTCAACAATGCTGTATCTGGAGATGTCCGTGTAGTCAGTTGGTTCAATTCAATTCAAGTTTATTCGGTAACCTCTCTAAAAGTGCACGGAAAATATATAGGCCTACATGAAACATACATGCAATGGCGCGGTTACATATGATAATCAATAATTAAATCTTGTAAGTTTGTCTTAGACATATAACACTTATATAAATACGTAGTGATGATTGTAGTGGTCCTAAGATGATGATGATGATGATGATGATGATGATGGCGGTGATGATGATGATTATAGTGATGACGATGATGATGATGATGGTGGTGGTGGTGGTGGTGGTGGTGGTGGTGGTGATGATGATGATGATGATGATGATGATGATGATGATGATGATGATGATGATAATGATAATGATGATGATGATGATGACGACGACGACGATGGTGATTATAGTGATGACGACGATGATGATGATGGTGGTGGTGATGATGATGATGATGATGATGATGATGATGATGATGATGATGATGATGATGATGATGATGACGACGACGATGGTGATGATAGTGATGACGATGATGATGATGACGATGACGGCGAGTGGTATGATGTACTGTATAGTTACTATTAGGCCTACTACTACTACTACTGTCACCGCCTCCCGCTGAGACGTAGATATAGGCCTGTAACTCAGTGAGCTAAGGAAACAATCATTTCATCAGAACGCTCTATTAGCTCAAAGTATGATTCTGTTTCTGGACGCCATGACTGTGTTTTGGAAGAAGGAAAGACAAATACCAAATGTAAAGCTCAATCGTCTTCTTTCATCTCTGTTCAATGACGATAATAATAACACCAATGAGATATTTGCACCTTTTCACTACAAAAGCGACACCGCATCCTCGCTTTCAAAGACCATCACGCTCTTCCGCTTGGTACCCGATTAAAAAGATCTCATGGCTAAATTTGGTAAGGAACACCATAAATATTTACTTACTTCATGCCCAGTTGCACGCCAAGAGAAGGCTATTTTTTTTTTAATTTACAACTTAAATAATCAGTGGTAAATTTTTTTTTATGGTGTCTTAAATAGACGTTCCTCAAGACTACTACAGAGGCCGGCTTTGGCTGTCTTCATAGTGAACGGGTTAAGAGGAGCGATCCCGCAGTTCAGATGTGCAGTGGTGTTAATCACTGTGCGTCGTCAGATGAGTTTGGACCCGATAAACAAAGAACGCAGTATCGGAAATGCGAGATTCATTGAAGCATTGGCCCCGGTGTTATTATATATATAATATATATATATATATATATGGCCAACACATAAGATGATTAAAGGGGCACATTCACAGCGTAGTGCTTGAAAATAAAATTGTTAAAGTCTTTTAGATGCTTAGATTCACAGGGACTCCTATCTAGTCCAAAAATTGACATCATATATATTACCCACCCGCCACGGATGGGTAAGATATATGATGTCAATTTTGGACTAGATAGGAGTGCCTGTGCTTAGATTGTGTGCCTAGATATAAAGAAACGAAATAAATCGCCACATATCATGATTTCCTTACATACAAAAATATATAAAAATTTAAATTGTGAAATTGAATTTGAGATACGAGTCCCTAATTTAACATCACAACCAAAATTTTACTGCTGCAAGACACCAGAGCATAATTTCCAAGGCCAATAAAGAACTCTGGATCTGCTGAATATTCTAAAAACAGGATCTGCTGAATATTCTAAAAACAGGATTTGCTGAATATTCTAAAAACAGGATTTGCTGAATATTCTAAAAACAGGTTTTGCTGAATGTTGTTGGTGGCATAGCAATAGTTAATCGACTGTATGCCTACGTTTGTTCTATTTTCGGTTAGAAACAAGTTATTTCTACGTTATACTGTATAATTAACGAAATGGTGCAATACTTTAGAAATCCGTTAGGTGGCAGGGGCATAGGAACGGAGTTGGGGAGAGGGGGGGGGGCCTGAAGTATGAGTGGGGCGAAAACCTATCGGGCGCTATGAGGATACACTATGAGAGGAAAAGTCTTGGTGGGGTGGGGGCAGAGGGAGGGATTCGCAAATATTTTGGGGATGGGGGGATTCTGGAAGGTGGTGTACCCTCCCTAGACGAGGGTGGTGGTGGGGGGCGTCAGATGGCGCCTACGGAATTAATTTTAAAATTAGATGGCCTTAGAAGCCATTTCCCGCATCTTGAATAGTATAAAAACTAGTGTTCGGCCCGCGTGTCAGAATATGCATTCAAATAGACCAGTATGAATGCAGGGCGACCATCTCTCCGGATTAATCCGAAAATATGGATTTTAACAGGCCTCTGGATTTCCGGACATCCTGTCAAACATCCGGATTTTTTGTTGTTGAATCAGCGATATTCATGAAATAATTAATCTCTTAGTAGTTTTCGTTTTACATAGTGCAATTTCTACCCTATTCAAGTCGATCCAGTTTGTCTGAATAGCCATATGTTGTATTTACATAGAATTATAATAATATGACGCGGTATGGTTTAAAGTGATGATTTGTGTGCATATCTGCATACTCACATTATATAAACACTGGAAGAGACAAATCGCGCGCTTTCACACGTGTTAGAACTTATTTTCCGGGCACAATATCATGACAAGCTGTGACGCCCTGTGAATGGATATTTCCGTAGTATACGAATATAAATTCGCTGCCGAAATGTTGTTCGGTCCGATCAAGGTGAAACTTGGCCGATTTCTATGTCTTATAACCTATTGACTTGATTTATTATTAATTTTAAATTGGACCCACTGATTTTCGAGATACCCATTACATGACATATATAGGAAATATTTGCATTATGGATATTTAAACCGAGACTACGCTTACAGATTTTTTTAGTATCAGCACTACGTGGACTGGACGTTACCTTTGGCGCCCGAAGATGTCTGCTCCTTTGGGGTAAAAGGTCACGGTTAAAGTTACCAGGTGGGTTTTTTTCCAGACACGAATTCATGTTTGCCTGAACAGTAGGACCTACAATGGAGATATTAAAAGTGTCCCCATGTCCCCCAAGGTCACACCTTTGAGGAAAATGTTCGAACCGTGACTACGCCCGCGGTTTTTATCCCAAAGAAGCGGGTTTATTTTGGGGTCAAAGGTCAAGGTCATTTCTTTTCAAGGGTCAAGATAACTCTTTGTGTCACCAATGTTAGAGGTTTCGATTTTGAGCAGAAATGAATTCTCCTTAATCACACACATTCACTTGAATGATCATATTAGATGACGCGATATGACCTATATTGGTGTACCAGACCGAAGTGAACACTCTTCCAGGGAGAAATTGCAAACAAAATTTTTTTCTCTTTTCCAAAATGGCCATCAAAATTATATTTAGATGTATATATAGAATTTCTTGATTAGATATCGGTTTCTAATTCGAGTACTCCAATACAGTTTAAGAAAGCTGTCACCCATTGGAAGTATAAGATGTGTATGATAGCTAAATTTAAAACCCGAATAGCTAGAAACGTGACACAAATTTGTCAGATATCAAGCACATATTGGGTCTTGTGGTATCAATGTGTCAATCGTATTTACCCCCATTAAACCCTATCAGTGTTTCACACGCTTACAGACGATATTGTGTTTATATTTACCTGTCGTCTGAAATATTCGAATAATTCGAATATCCATTCATATAATTATACGAATGTTCGAATACAGATTTTTATACAAACACCGAACACTAAGAAAAATGAAAAACCAAATTTTCTTGTAAATCTAGCCTTAACAATGCCATTTAGCGAAATTCTTTTTAGAGACAACCCCCCCCCCCCCCCACCATTACAGCGGTAAAATTTCAAAAATACTCCAATCCCCGCCGGCAAATGGACATTGCCCAAGATCACTAAATTGACCGTTTTTGGCTGACCATCATGCAAGGGTTAATGTTGAATGATTGAGATGGACATTCTGGATAGCTATTTGAGTTTTGCTTTTACCAAGATGTCACGTAGATTCGGATTTTTCTTAAACGCAATTACTGGACGCTTGTTAATGTTTCAGTTTCTCCTGTAGGTTTTGATACTCATCTTTCAAAATTTTGGAAATTTCAACGTTTTTCCGATTATAGGTCAGAATGAATGGAATTTTGTCACGTTGATCAGATAAGCCTGGGGTCCGAGTTTATTCCCCTTGGCCACTGTGTTTCGAGTTCTTTAATCCAAAACGATTCTCGAAGTTTTCTTTGTTTATCAGTTTCTTCTGCCGTATCTGAAAGGGGTGGCTGTTCAATCGGCATAATTTCAAAGTCACGAAGGAATAAATGGTCAGGAAGATTAAAATGTTCGGAAACATGTGTGTCTTCCTCTAGCCTAATATCTGAGAGGTGTCGAGTTGCCCGCCATCTTAATGGACATTTGGTTTCGCCGACATACTGTTTTTGGCACAATTTGCATGAAATTAGATAAATAACATTTTCAGAGTCACAATCTAGATTAGACTGAAGTTGGAACTTGCTTTTGTTCTGAAAGCTCGTGAAAGTATTCTGGTTTGGGAGAAATTCATCTAACTTGCACCTTTTCTTTCCGCATTTGCGAGATTCGCCTACACCTATAATAGGATGATTGTGAGAAATTTTGGTAGGCCGACGATTTGAGGCATTATCTGGAATGGTTTCCAAGCCGTCTAATGTTTCAGATTTGATTTTGCGCAAGAATCGTGAGGAGTAACCTCGTGGTTTGAGGGCTTTGAATAGGGTAGAGCACGCTTCTTCAAAGTTTTTCCTATCACTCGAATTCCTGTGAAAACGGATTATTTGTGGTTTAACTATTCCTTTAAAAGTATGTGGTGGATGGAAAGATTTTTTGTGCAATAGCTGATGCGAATCGGTTGGTTTGAAATACACTTTGTAGTCTAAGTAGCCAGTTGTTTCATACTTTAGACCTTTATATACAGTTACATCCAGGAAATCTACGGGCATCTCGTCAATGGTTGCTTTTAATTTGATATTCGGATCGTGATTGTTCAGAATTTCGAAAAATTCATCAAACTCTGCCTTTGTGTGTTGCCAAATCATGAAAATGTCATCAAGGTACCTGCGATAAATGAGGGGATGTTTTGGACACTTTGCTACGTAAATATTGGCAAAACATGGGCTAAAGCGCTTGCCCATCGCGCAGCCGCAAATTTGTTGGTAAATTTCGCCATCGAATTCAAAATCATTGCCTTTCAGACTCAGCTCTAATAGAGCTATTACTTCTCTATCTGGCCTGTTGGTGTCTGGGTAGTTCACGGATGCTCTACGGATAGAATTTATACCCTTCTCGATGTCAATGTTTGTATACATAGCATCGATGTCAAGCGTGACCAAGAATGAATTTGGAGGTATCCAGGTCTCAGAGACCTGTGATAAGAAGTCTTCTGTGTTTTTCAAGAAGCTGGGGTGTCTATTTGCTATTGGCTGTAGATGGTAATCGATGTATTCACTGATTCTGTAGGATTCTGAGCCACAATCAGAGATTATAGGTCGCCCGGGCGGTGACATTGGGTCCAACCACGAATCTATGGGTTTATGAATTTTTGGCAAAAGATAGAAAGTACGTGGTTTTGACTCAAGTTTAGCAAAGAGATACTTATGTTGCTTTTCGGTGATCTTCTTGCTATCGAGCAATTTTTTAAGAATCTCATTAAATTTGCTGCAATTATTTTGCCAAAGTGGTTTGCTTAGTTTCTGGTAATGCTTTGGGTTACTAAGTTGTCGTTGTGCTTCACGTTTATAGTTATCTTTAAGCATTATTACAGTCGCCGACCCTTTATCTGCAGGTTTGATGACAATTTCGCTGTTTTTAGACAATTCAATTAAGGCCTGGCGTTCCTCATAGGGTAAATTTGGTTGATCATTAGGGAATGTAGAATTTTTAACACGTTCTGAAAAGAGTTCTATGCTTTCACCGATCGCTGGGTCCAGGATTTTTACGTTTGGTGCCCAGCCAGTGTTTTCAATGAATGGTGGAATGTTACTATTAGAGTTACGAAACAAGTCTGCTAACTTAATACGGTGACTAAATTCAGATGTTTCCATACAGCCATTATCTAAAAGAGCATCCAAACCTGTTTTAGGTTTTGGTGTTGGGACAAATGTAAGACCAAAATTGAGCAGTGACTGCTCTGCTTCACCTAATGGGGAGCCAGTTAGATTGACAATATTACTGCCCAGTCCTGTTTCCGGGCGTATGTTACCCTGGCCCTTGTCTAGTTTAAATTTAGGATTTTAAGCCAGGCAGAATACATCGAGTTAGCTGTCTTCTCAGTCCAATGAATGTTATCCTTAACAACATTAAATTCGGAGAGTCTAAGTGCAGGAATGACAGTCACAGATTTTGATGATTCAGCCGTCAAATTGATGGACTGAATCGCCAACTTCTGCTGAGCGGTCAACCGACTTGAATAGTTAAGTTTTGCGAAGTAAATCGCAGTCTTTGGGAATTTGGACTTAATCGCACTGAGAAGCAGCATTAATCTATGTTTTGAACTAGAGATGGGTTCATTCATATCATTAATACCAATGTTATTCACTATTTTCTCTGGTTTAAATGATCCATTGTACTTTTGAATTAGTCCTCTAGCATGACACAATTTTGCTCCTGGGTAGCAGGCAACTTGCGTTTCAGGGTGGGGCTCAACATTAATGCGACTCAGGTTCGAAGCTCCAAAGATGAGTACTTTGTTCGTGAGAATAGGTAGTCGCCAGTCAATTTTGTTTTCGATTTCATCACGAAATTTCCAAAAAATGTTTCTCTCCAACATGGTGGGTTGTTGGGGTCTATTTGCAAATTTAATAGGACGCACCTCCGGTGCATTACTTGGACCTGGAGTTGGAGAGAAGCTGGGCTGTGGCAGTTTCCCTGTTGGGGATGGGGTCTTGAGACCCGATGGTTGACTGCTCTGGGGGGATTTCTGAGAAGCACCAGTCCGTGGACCAGATTTGCTACCATTAACCCTTTCCCTCTGTGGCAAGGGCGGATATTCGTTTGGGTCATTTAGATTGCCTAGTGGAGAGTCAGGTAGTGGGATTAATGATGCTTCAAATAGCATATCTCTAGGGCCAGAATCTAATGGTAGCAATGGAGAGATTTTATTGTCTACTCGTTTTGTGACTGGCGGCGAAGTTTCAGGTGATCTGAGGCGTTTTTTCATTTGTGATTGTGGGGCCACAGTTGGTATCATGACCAGAGGCGTGGCTTGTGCGAGATTTTGAATTGGTTGCTGAGATGGATCTATCGGTCGCACAAAATCGTAAAAAGAACCAATCGCATTAATGTCGAGCTTTCTATTATAATTGTTTTTTGCCCAGCGTATAGCATTGGATTTAGCACGACCTAGGTCTAAATGTGGCATTGCCTGTGTGAGGACTACTTCAGTTCTAATACTACCAAGTTGTTCATTATAGTGATTTAACATGGCCTTAATGGTAGATTTTGCCCACTCAAAATTCACATTCCAGATGGCAAAGTAGATGTTATCATTTGGTATAGCTGGCTTACAAAATCCATTCAGCTCTTCCACCTTCCTGCTAAGCCCATCAGGGAGAGTTTCGGCATCTAAATGCCTACGTAGCGTAGCAGTAGTAGTAGTAGTAGTAGTAGTAGTAGTAGTAGTAGTAGTAGTAGTAGTGGTAGTAGTAGTAATAGTAGTAGTAGTAGTAGTAGTAGTAGTAGTAGTAGTAGTAGTAGTAGTAGTAGTAGTAGTAGTAGTAGTAGTAGTAGTAGTAACAGTAAGAGGTGTAGCAGTAGCAGTAGTAATAGTAATAGAGTAGTATAACCTTTGTAATAAAGCCCACATGGGGCCACTACATATTTCTAATAGATGCAGTAGCAGTAACAACAGTAATAGAAGACTTTTTCTTGGACAGCGGTAAAAATTTACAGAGTTTGGCAAGTATTGGTTTGTTACGTATTGACTCAAGTCCACGAGTCTTTTCTTCATTGTTTTGGTTTGAATATATAGTGGTATGATCTTATTTCGTTGAATATTATATAATTCACATTTAAACAGAGTGATTTTCATCTTCTATTACATTACACGTAGGGCAAAGACGTTCGTTTCTCTCAATACCAATCCATCTTTGTGTTTATATTGCGAGTCTGTGATTGAGGATGCGGAAATTAAGAAGACTTATTGCGTCGCGATATGGTAGTAACTTTAAATAGATTTCGAAATGGAATTCTGTTTTTATTGTTTTATAGAACATTAGCCGCGATGATTGTCCCACTTCTCTAGCCGCGATGATTGTCCCACTTCTCTAGCCGCGATGATTGTCCCACTTCTCTAGCCGCGATGATTGTCCCACTTCTCTAGCCGCGATGATTGTCCCACTTCTCTAGCCGCGATGATTGTCCCACTTCTCTAGCCGCGATGATTGTCCCACTTCTCTAGCCGCGATGATTGTCCCACTTCTCTAGCCGCGATGATTGTCCCACTTCTCTAGCCGCGATGATTGTCCCACTTCTCTAGCCGTGATGATTGTCCCACTTCTCTCCTCCACATATCTATATATTTCTGTTCTAGTAAGTATTTTTTTAGTTTGACTATTTCTTTGCAGTTTATATTCTCTTCTACAAATATAATTTTTTTTCTCAATGCTTTCTAAAATAGATTTGATCGTTTCAATCCATTTAATTTGTTTATTTCTCCCCATAAAGTCTATGCAGAGGAAGTAGAGCATTGGTGATAGTTTCCCATACCCACCATTTACTAAGCCCACCCAGAATTTTATCATGTTGCATTTTATTTTGATGTGTGGTGGGAACCGCTCTAGCTCTCCATATACCAAACATTTGGTGTACTTTTCTTCATGTGGCGTGTATTTTTAAAGAACTTTAGTTCACATGTTTCTACCTGTGTGATGTTCTCAAAGCCCCAAACATCTGATCTGTATAGTAATATTGGCATAATCATAGTATCGAAGACTATTGTTTGTAAATCAATCGGTATGCCATGCTGCTTTATTTTATCTAACAACGAGTACATAGCTTTTGCTCGTTGTATACAATTACTTGTTTTACAGCTGGCGAATGTTCCATTTGATTTTAATAGAACACCTAGATACAGATATTCATCAGCTATTTCAAGTTAGCTACCCCCTATATTAAACCTTAGATAATTATTTATTTTGCGCTTAGAGAAAATCACGACCGTAGTTTTTGCGCTGTTGACTTGTAATTGGCAATCGAGGTAATATTGATGAAATGCAGTTAATGCGTTCTGCAAATCTCCTGGTGGGTCAGCCATTATAACTGTATCATCCGCGTATAGCAGAATTATTAATCGGAGATACAGATTTAGGTTTCCTTCGGCTAGTTTATTTATAGAATTTAGACCAGAGATGTGCTGTTCGTATAGCTACTCTTCTAGATCAGTGAGGAAAATTGAAAATAAAAGGGAAGATAAAGTTTCACCTTGTCTTACACATACGGTATTCATTATGAAATCGGAACTACTTGGATTATGACTGACAAAGGATCGTATACCTTTATACAATGCATGCAATGTTTCTGAAATTCTTACCATGGAACTACTATTGGGATCGTGAGAAAGCTAGGGTCCGGTTTCAACCGTAACGCCACTGGGAGCCCCTGAGGTCAGAGGGCTACGGGGTTGGCCGCGTCAGTCTTCTACAGTACAGCCAAGACATAACCTATATCGTTTTATGTACAAAATAAAAAGATAGTGTTGAATATTTTGAACACAATTGGAAGGCAGCAATGTTTTCCAATACAATTACGTTCAAAATATTCAAAAGAACATTTTACATCGTGTTGAAAATTGATTTATTTTGTAATAACGTTAACCGATTTATGAGTTGTGGTATAGGTGTGACATATATGCATGTAACTTAAAGTTATGCAGGGGGCCTAAAAAATTAAGACAAAAAAAAGATCTTTGTGTCACATTTTGGGGACCTGAATATTTGGGGTCGTGTGCAAATGCACTTATTGCACTGCCTTAAGTTCCGTCCTGCGCAATAGGCTAGTGGACTGGTTCTTTCATTTCCTTGTTGCATTTTATAAATAGGCGTTAGGCTACTCTGCAACTATTCAGTATCAGAGAGTAGATGCACGCATTGACGAAAGAGGATAATGATTATGAATAAAAGCTATAAAGCTCTAATAAGGAATGAGCCGTCTCATGAAGTTTCGTCACGGTACTGCAGCATTCCAAGAAAAAGTAGTTACCCAATAAAAAAAACCCAAATTTTCACAGACGGTTGGACACACTCTCAGAAAGACAGATGGATGGACTGACAGATTGACCCACAAAATAACCTGCATTTTCATACTGCCATAGCCAACCTTCATATGACGTCTTCAAGCAAAGGTAAAGTTATCGAACGAAAACCAAGAAAAACAGGCGGATGGACGGACGGATGGATGGACAAACTGACTGACCCATAAAATAACAACATACATTTTATTATTGCCATAGGCAGCCTTCTCAAGAGGTCTCGTTACGATACTCCAAGCAAAAGTAAAGCTTTCGAACGAAAACATGTTAGTGACGTACGCACAGACACTCAGACGGACGTACAGACTGCTGGAATCATAAACATAAATCATCGTGTATTGTATGAGATTTAATAATTCGCAAACCGCGTAGGATTTACGGTACGTGTATTTCAAGCGAAATAGAAAACTTTGCCGACGTTGCTACGTGACGTCATAAACGCCGCTTACAGTACAGCGCTATAAATTATCGCGTTTATTTTTATCACGTTAACTTCGTATTTAAAATTATATATAAATAATGTTTGTGGCGGAGTATAGCCCCTATATAGTGGGATGGTGGGAGTTTAAACGTTAATAAAGTTCGTTGCATATATGGAGGCCTACATGCAGTTAAGGCTGTTAACCGAACTTATTTACAATATTGCTGCCACTTAAAAGTTTTATCCTTATAAATATACAAAAAGACAGATTTATTTAGAAAACAAATACCGAGATAACGTAGCTTACTGGGCCGATGTTGGGCCGATTATCGGCCCGGTAATCGGCCAAGCATCGACCCTGTAAGCTTCGTTAGCTGGGCATTATCATTAATTTCCTTTTCTACAATTCATCCGAAACACCAGTTAAGAAAATTTCTCATAACCGGACAAGAAAGCGTCGGACACAAATTGTGGGTGGGTGGGTGAGTGAATGGCAAGACAGAGTGGGGGTAATTGCGTGTACGTGCGTGCGTGTGTGCGTCTGTGTGTGCGAGAGCGCGTCCACGCGTGTGTGTGTCATGCCCTATGAAAGCTATAAATATTATGCAAAATCATATTACATATGATTAGCCACTGGATACAGTCTGATCTTGAAAGGAAAAATTATGGAGGGGGAGGATAGTTGTCAGATCCCCCAAATGGCATTGTCAAATGAAGAAGCTATGCATAGCTTTGAAACTGAACCATGAAGCCTAACTGCTTACCATACCTGCAGTGCAAACACGAAACTATATAGTACCTCGTACTACTCGCCGTCATCATCATCATCTTTATGGCCACTACTATCATCACTACATATTTATATGAGTGATAAGCCCTATACGTCTCTGAAAAAAACTATATTTTAAATTATTTATTCATATGTAACCGTTATTGTATGCAAGTTTCATGAATATATGTTTCGTGCACTTCTGAAGAAGTTACCGAACAAACTTGAAATTTAAAATTGAAACAAGTTTTAATGGCAGGAAAATGGACGTAAATTGACCACATCGCACGTGTGTATTTATGTACATACAGGCTACGTATGGCCCCGATGAAAAATATTGTATATAACAAAAGAATTTGTTGAATGCTTAAAAATACAATTGTTAAAATGGTATAGGCCCTAATATCAGAAGCTTATATTGTGTGACTAGATGTGAGGAATTGAAATAAATCTTAATATAATGATGATGATTACGTATAAATCAATATAATTTTTTCAGTTGTTAAATTGAATTAGAGTAACTAGTTCAACTTCACAACTAAAACACCCATATATTAATTTATATGGAATGAAATATAAATAAATTTCGTAGATTTAGTTGTGAATTTGATTTAGCGACTCGTGCGTCTAATTCAATTTGACAACTTCAGAATTTTTAATAATTTAAACGTAATGACATCACCAGATGCTAAGATTTATTTGGTTTCATTACATCTAAGCACACAATCTAAGCCTCTAAAAGTATATAATTTTAGCAATTTTATTTGAACCATACTGCTGTGAATATATATGCGCCTGTAAGCGTCAAAAGGTATGCAATTTTATCAATTATATCTTCAAGCACTTTGGTGTGAATGAGCACCGTTAAATAAAAGCTTACCCCTGTACGTTGATTGTCTCCAAAAATATCTGTTCAAATTCTGAATAAAATTAAAAAATTTGAAATTTTAATTTAATTATGAAGTAGAATTGATGTAAGCATTGGGCAAATCTGGCAATGGTTTCTTTAACGCTTTAACACTTACATTTCTATTTTCTCATATAAAATTCCCATTTGCAGACCAAGAGAAAAATATTTTTGAAAATTTACCACTGGAATGACTGGCTCGATAACCGAGCCAGTCATTCCAGTGGTAAATTTTCAAAAATACTTCTCTCTTGGTCTGCAAATGGGCATTTCCCAGGACCACTACATAGGCAGTTTTGGCCGATATGAGTGTTAAAAGGTTAAAATTGAATATATGTCATTGATGACGTAAATTTCTACGCCTATCTTATTATTAAAAATCAACCGAAAATAAATAAAGTTCAACACCCCCCCCCCCCCCACACCCCTCCCCCATACCATTATGGAACACTATCAAACTTAAGTTCATGATGATGTAAATTTACAAAAATAGTCCTTTCGTGGCCTTTAAAAATTAAATCGTTTAAAAAATTTGTTACCATTGAATGGTTCTTTGATAGGAGTAGAATTCTGAGCGTATGAGGCGCTCTTGCCACAACCATAGGGGTTAATAAACTTATCCGGTATTAGAAAAATATAAATAATAAAATATAATAATAATTTTAAAACATGCCGCCATCTCTAAATCCCTGTGATCTGGCGCAAGAAGGCATAAAATATATGGATGGGTGTCAAATAAAAACTGGGGGAAATGCCAAATGAGGTTGAGTGGATCATAAAAAAAGTATATCTTGCTAAAAAAATAGCCCGTGTCAGCAAATTATTTTTTCAATTTACAATCACCTATATTTACCTCTACCCACCACCTCACCTATATACCACATGTACAGAGCCTATATTAGTCAATCACAAATGCATACGATACCCATCTTACAGTACCAATTACATTAGACTAGGCTATCCAAAGTGCTAGTGTTTATCTTGAGAACGATATGTTTGTTGTGTAAAAGAGCATCGATCACTTCAGTAAAATCATTCTCAAAATTAGCCACTCAAATCCTAAAGGATTTTGGATGTTCTTTAGATCACCTATCAATATTTAATTAAACATTCATCACTGACACTTTAATGACTGAATTTGGTCAAGAACATAAAAAAATATTTACTTATTGGCTTATTTGTAGAGCAAGAGATAATTTTTTGATAACCGCGGCAGTCATCGATCCAGTGGTAAATTCTCAAAAATACCCAGCAAACAATGCTATGTTGGCCCACCGCATGTGTATTCGTTGGCCCAACATAGTTTTGCTCGTTGTGATTACGTTGGCCCAACGTTTCACGTAGTTTTTTCACGTAAAATCTACGTTGGCCCAACGTAACTAACTTACCATCAGCCAGCCAACATAAATACAACGTATGCCCAACGTAGCTAATTTTCTATTAATCAACCACACGTAAGGTCAACGTTGGGCCAACGAGCAAAACTACATTGGGCCAACAAATAAAACTTATACGTTGGCCAACGAAACAATGTTTGCTGGGTAGGCTTCTATTGGCCTGCAAATGGGCCTAATGCAGAGACCAGTTTTGGCCGGATTCACAATGAAAGGGACAAGATTAAACGCTAATTATTATGTGAACACCAATCAAGCGTGTAAGAAGATGAAGAAGTACTAAATTTTATGATCAAAAGATGCTGATGATGGCTACACCTACGAGACAAGATACATATTTTAGCCAACGTCCACGTAATGTATCTGCTACTTTATTTCTATACAAACTTAGATAAATTACTGTTCTATATAGAAAACATTTACAATTAATAATCTCAGGGCTCCAAAGTCACAGCTAATCACGATTCAGCTAGGTGACCTAGCTGAATCGTGATTAGCTGTGACTTTGGAGCCCTGAGATTATTAATTGTAAATGTTTTCTATATAGAACAGTAATTTATCTAAGTTTGTATAGAAATAAAGTAGCAGATACATTACGTGGACGTTGGCTAAAATATTTATCTTGTCTCCTATATTATATATAAATGCGAAATTCATTAAATTAACTGATATATTTTTTGCAATAGCGACAATTGCTCATTTACTGTACCCATTTTGTGTACATTTCCTAATTAATCTGTTGCTATTATATTTCTTTAAATAAATAATCGAACGAGTTGATTTTATTCTTTTGAAAAGTGGCATTTAAATATTTTAGCGGTTAATTTGTCGCGCAGCATATGCAATTTAAAGCAATTCAACGAAAACAGATTGATAATTTTGACGACATTTTGACGTGAAAGGTCAAGGCCGATTCCCGGCTTTCTCATACGTCCGCACTAAGAGGATATAAACAAAGGGCTGTCAGAGTTTGGCATGTCATCTTTGGGTGACACACCTTAGGAAATCTGATCAGATCCTCCTGAACTGAAAGCTATCATGGCTTCAACTGCTGTATCACCAGCACGATCACGATCCCCATCAAGGGCTGGATCACCGCCACGGGCCAAAAGCCGATCCGTGAGCCGACGTCGCCGAAGAAGACGTACCCGAAGCCGTGCCCGTAGTCCATCTGCCAAGCGAGCAAGGCGGTCAGTAAGCCGCCGACGCCGTCGTCGCCGACGATCCCCATCAAAGAAACGTAAGGCGGGAAGGCGTCTCCGACGCAAGTCTTCCGCAAGACGACCAAAGAAGGGAAGGAAAGCACGGAGACGCCGACGCCCCGCCAAGAAGGGAAAGAAAGCCAGAAAGGCCAGACGTCCCAGAAGACGCCGTCGTGCAGCAAAGAAAGCACGCAAGACTAAGCGTCCAGCAAAGCGTGTCAGACGTCGCCGAAGACGTTAAGAAGTGATCGACCACTTTCACTTAACAAAACAAGGCCCTCTTAAGGGCCTACCATATCCTCGAAAGAGAACTCTGCAATCTGTTACATAATTATTTACCAACATTAATAAAAAATTTCCCCACATCCACACCATTATATTAAATGTCTCACGTAAAATGAATGACCGTCTCCCTTGACGGATGCCTAGACAGATGAATAACGTCTCTTGACGAATGATTACCTGTTAATCTCTTAGACAGATGAATGAATAACGTCTCTCTTGACGAATGATTACCTGTCGATCTCTTAGACAGATGAATGAATAACGTCTCTCTTGACGAATGATTACCTGTCAATCGCTTAGACAGATGAATGAATAACGTCTCTCTTGACGAATGATTACCTGTCAATCTCTTAGACAGATGAATGAATAACGTCTCTCTTGACGTATGATTACCTGTCAATCTCTAGACAGATGAATGAATAACGTCTCTCTTGACGAATGATTACCTGTCAATCTCTTAGACATATGAATAACGTCTCTTGACGAATGATTACCTAAATGAACAACTCTTTAGTGTGTTTTAGATTCTCACTTTGTACCGTATACTCCTAGGCGGATGAATAACTCTCTCTCTCTCTCTCTCTCTCTCTCTCTCTCTCTCTCTCTCTCTCTCTCTCTCTCTCTCTCTCTCTCTCTCTCTGTGTGTAGTCACGTCGATTAATGTCTGGCACACGTGCGCACGTTCAAATACACGTACGTGCATGATCACGTAGATGCCGATATATATATATATATATATATATATATATATATATATATATATATATATATATATATATATATATATATATATATATATCGGCATCTACGTGATCATGTTTAAATATGTTCCCAGTCAGTGTATCAGAGCTACCTTCGAAATTCACCGGAAATGGTAAAAATGTAACTACTCCATAGTTGTGACATATTTCAACCAAATTTGGCTAGATGGAGTCTATGGTCGTAGGCTCTAGAAAGCTTTTCAGAATTTTTATTAAACATTTTTTTTGGGTGAAAATCTTAGATTTTATAAAAAATCTGCCGGAAATTTTTTTAAATGTTACGCCTTAACTGCTTGACATATTTAAAGCAAATTTGTCTAGATGGATTCTATAGTGGTAGATTCTAGAGCATTTTTTCAGAATTTTGATTGATCAAGTTTTTGGGTGAAAATCTTATGATTTTATGAAAATTTCTGGAAATGGTCAAAATGCTACTCCTCCTTAGCTGATTGACATATTTCAACCAATTTGACTAGATGGAGTCTATAGCGGTACGCTCTAGTTATTTCTTTTCAGAATTTTGATTAATCAATTTTTGGGGTGAAAATCTGATTATTTCTTTTAAACCTACCAGAAATGGTCAAAATGCTACGATCCTTAGCTGCTTGACATATTTCACCCAAATTTGACTAAATGGATTCTGTGGTGGTATATATAGACTTAGAGCTTACCACCATAGAATCAGGCGTGAGTCTAGACCCTAGCATTGGGAACTAGCGTATAAACGCCTTAAATATTACAACACACACACACACACACACACACACACACACACACACACACACACACACACACACACACACACACACACACACACACACACACACACACACACACACACACACCACACACACACACACACACACACACACACACACACACACACACACACACACACACACACACACACACACACACACACACACACACACACACACACACACACACACACACACACACACACACACACACACACACACACACACACACACACACACACACACACACACACACACACACACACACACACACACACACACACACACACACACACACACACACACACACACACACACACACACACACACACACACACACACACACACACACACACACACACACACACACACACACACACACACACACACACACACACACACACACACACACACACACACACACACACACACACACACACACACACACACACACACACACACACACACACACACACACACACACACACACACACACACACACACACACACACACACACACACACACACACACACACACACACACACACACACACACACACACACACACACACACACACACACACACACACACACACACACACACACACACACACACACACACACACACACACACACACACACACACACACACACACACACACACACACACACACACACACACACACACACACACACACACACACACACACACACACACACACACACACACACACACACACACACACACACACACACACACACACACACACACACACACACACACACACACACACACACACACACACACACACACACACACACACACACACACACACACACACACACACACACACACACACACACACACACACACACACACACACACACACACACACACACACACACACACACACACACACACACACACACACACACACACACACACACACACACACACACACACACACACACACACACACACACACACACACACACACACACACACACACACACACACACACACACACACACACACACACACACACACACACACACACACACACACACACACACACACACACACACACACACACACACACACACACACACACACACATACGCCGATGGCAGTCATTGGGTGTGTAATTTTTGGGCACCCTTTTGTTCATACGTGTGAGACTTTTCCAGGCACCACCTATATATGACCGCGGATTTTGTCTCTGGTGCTTTTGCATCAGATTTATAAGGTACATACTGATTTCCTAAGAGAGATACAAAAAATGATGAGAATGGCGTCTAAAGTGTTGCTTCTGCGCTTATGGATGCGAATTCTTATCATCAGAATACAGCCACGGTTGAAAAATAACTTTAAATGTTTACACAACCAACTAAAACGTACTGATGTATAGTTTGGACTTAATTTGATTGGAAGCCATTGCTGCCTAAGGCAGCAATGGCTTCCAATCAAATTATGTCCAAAATATTCAAGAGAACATTTCTTACATCGTTTTCAAAATTGTCCTACCTAACATCACGTGTTTCTGTTTTTTATTTTGGAAACGTCTTGATTTATCTAGGACCTGTACTGTACCTTCTAACTCTGAAAGTTAGGTCACATGATCGTCAATATGTCCGTCGTATCATTTTATTAAATGTACATATTCATAGGAAATTGACTGAAAATAAAATTGTTTAAATTGTATAGGGCCTACTTTTAGAGGCTTACATCTTAACATATAGTGATTTCATTCCATTTAAATTAATATAATTTTTTAAGCTATGAAATTTAAATAAAGACACGAGTCCCTAATTCAAATTCATCACTTAGAAAATTTTATTAATTTATACGTAATGAAATAATCATATGTTAAGATTTATTTCGTTTCATTACATCTAGGCCGTTTAAACCCCCACATGTATACAATTTAATGTTTTATTTTCAGTCATTTTGCTGTGAATATGCACCTTTAAATGCCACTTCTCTGCTCATAGATGTCACATAAAGACTAGATATGTGACGAATTTACATGACCACCTCTGCCATCGAAATTGCGTATGTTTATAGCAATGAGTGAACTGTATTTAAAATATGTAGGCCTATTGTTCGGTTTAAACAGTATTTATTTTTAGTTTGAGTGGGAGCACGCTAAGACTTATCTTATTACCGTGTCTCCCATATGTAATGTTTGTTACATGACCTCTAAAAATCCAAGATGGCCGCCAAATTCTTAAATAATAAAAGTCATAGAACAAGGTCGATTAGATCTCGGTAGCTACTATCGTCACTATGACCGTAATATTTAATCTTTCGACCCCTAAACTGGGCCCGACTCTTCGGGGTCACACGGGCAAGATTCCATCCTAGTTTGGACACGATCTCTCCGGTGGAACCAGAGCTATTGACAAGTGTGTCTTTCAGGCCCATAGTTTTCAAAATAATCATTTAATCTTATCGCCGCGACCATGACATTTGACATTTTGATCGCAAATTTATCACACATCTTCAGGATTCCACGGTTAAAAACTCTGATTACTGTATGGGAGATACTCTTAAAACTGCAACCGGGAAGAAGCGTTGTTTTCACTGACTGAGCTGCTATCTACGGCTAAGTGTTAGCTTGGTGGCTAGACTCATGTCCAAAGTTCACAATTTTGGCTTGAACCCTTTAGCACTCAAAATTAAAAAAAAATAGTCTTGTCTTGGTTGACAAATGGACATTTTATATGAGAAAATTGAAATTTTCTTGAACAAATTCGAGGGTTAAATGGTTAAAATCGGATAGCTGTGCATTGTTGTGACTGACAGAATGTAAATAAAAGAATATTTTACGTTAACATCTTGAAAAGTGAGTTTTAAGCAATATCCTTGACAAATGTCCATTTGTAGGCGAAGAGATGAACATTCCCGAAAACTCACCACTGGAATGACTGGTTCGGTTACCGAGCCAGTCATTCTAGCGGTAACGCCTCAATAATACTCCTCCTGGTCCGCAACCGGACATTGGCCAAGCAGAAATCTGAATCTTCTCGACCACCACACTTCTGATGAATGGCCACTTGACGGACAACAGAAATCTATTTTTCGGTAAATTTTCGATATAAATTTACAAAAGATACTTTCCAAAAATCTAAATTTCCTTGAAAAGTATCGGCAATCAAAAGGTTCAGTGAAGTAAGTAGTATTTTGAGCACTTTAATATGGTGCCGACACAAGAGGGATTGCAAATTATTACATATACATATAGAAGGCTATATATATATATATTCTTTTATTAGCATTTTGTCCATCACAATGCATAGATTTAAGCAGCAATATTCATTACCTTTTGACCTCTGCTGACTCAAGTAATCAATTAATTTGCATATACTTACTTACTTTAGCTGGGAGAGGATTTATCTAAGTTGGAAGAACTTATACCCGATCCAATTGTACATTTTCGTGCAATAAAATATGTTCAAATCAAGATTTATCTATTGTCATTTGTATCCTGTCTGTCTGATGCCGTCCGCAAGGTCACGCCTCCAGGTATCCATTTGCCTCCCTCTCGCCCTTCTTCGCGGGTGGTGTGTGGCGGGGTGAGGGTGTGGGGTGGGTGGGGTGGGGGTAGGGGTGGGGGGCGGGGGTTAGTCTTGGAAGTCCAGACTTTGATCAACAAACGAAATACCGCGATTGCCTTGCTGATTGATTCTTGTCTTTACGCGAGCCTCTGTTCCACCAATCGTGTCCAGCATGTAAGAGCCTCAACTTCCTCAAGTGATTCTCCCGTCTTGGACACAGGTTCTTAACAACTTGTCTTGATCTTCAGGATGATCGTTTTCCCTTTGTGGATGTTGAGTTCAATTTGTGTTGAAATGCTTGCCACGTCTGTTGCCTTCTGCCACGTATGTTGTTTGCTGTGAGATAGCGGTGCAAGTTCAGCTGCAAAGTCGACGCCATCAAGTTTGGTCCATAGTGCCCATTGGATTCCATTGTATTTGTCTATGGTGGCATCTACCACGATCAATGATGGACAAAGTTGACATACAGGGAAGAGTTCCATTCACTTGGGACCCGTTTTGGCGACTGACCGGTACAGTGGTTCAACGGACCCGTTTCGTGCCCGGTACCATGCCGTATATAAGCTAGAGGAAGGGTATAGGGCACCAGGCACGAACTTGGTTCATGAAATTCACATACCCGGTCTGTCGCCAAAACAGGCCCTTGATTGTTCGACTATGTTTCAGAGAATTGCAATCTGGTCAGTGCATAATCTATCTTGTCTTACGCCATCTTGAGTTAACTTAGCCATTTAATCGTGAAACCGGCCAAAGCAATTTCTTCAGTGGTGTTGAGGTATGCCAATTTGCAGGCTAAGAGAAGACTATTTTCAAAAATAGTCTTCTCTTGGCCTACAGATGGACACAGATTATGCAAAAATTATGATTTTCTTGACCGTATAATATTTTAATAGCCTTCATTTGTAGGACAACTAGAAGACTTTTTTTTGTAAATTCCATTGAAAAACCTTTATAAATTGTCTTTAATTGACCTGCAAATGGATTGCGTTCAATGAGCAACAATTCCTTCTTATTACATATGTTTTACCATTAAATGGTTAATTAATATACAAGTAGTATGTTGGGTGCTTTGACGTGCGCTTAACACAAGAGGGGCTAAGCTCAATCTGCCACTCACTCAATTTACCAGCCACTCGATCTACCAGCCACTCGATCTACCAGCCACTCGATCTGCCAGTCACTCGATCTGCCACTCACTCGATCTATGAGTCACTCGATCTACCAGTCACTCGATCTGCCACTCACTCGATCTATCAGTCACTCGATCTACCAGCCACTCGATCTACTAGTCACTCGATCCATCTCCAATGCAACTCATTCTTAGTTTCTGACCCGATCCGTCACACATACGATTAATCACTTACTCGATCCATGCTAAATTCAATACACTACTCACTTACTCAATCCATCACTCACTCGATCCATTACTCACTCGATCCATAACTCACTCGATCCATCAGTCACTCGATCCATCACTCACTCGATCCATCAGTCGCTCGATCAATTACTCATTCGATCCATCACTCATTCGATCCATCACTCACTCGATTCATCACCAACTCGATCCGTCAATCGCTCGATTCATCACTCACTTGATTCATCACTCACTTGATCCATCACTCACTCGATCCATCACTCACTCGATCCACCACTCACTCGATTCATCACTCACTCGATCCACCACTCACTCGATCCATTACGCACTCGATCCATAACTCACTCGATCCATCAGTCACTCGATCCATCACTCACTCGATCCATCAGTCACTCGATCAATTACTCATTCGATCAGTCACTCACTCGATTCATCACGAACTCGATCCGTCACTCGCTTGATTCATCACTCACTTGATTCATCACTCACTTGATCCATCACTCACTCGATCCATCACGCACACGATCCATCACTCACCGGTTTCATCACCCACTCGACCCATCACTTACTCGATCCATCCCTCACTCGATCCATCACTCACTCGATCCATCGCTTACTCGATCCATCACACACTCGATCCACTCACTCGATCCAGAACGTAGTCGATCCACCATTTACTCGATCAATCAGTCACTCGATCCATCACTCACTTGATCCATCACTCACTTGA
Organism: Chaetoderma sp. LZ-2023a; assembly: GCA_034401795.1. Classification (NCBI taxonomy): domain Eukaryota; kingdom Metazoa; phylum Mollusca; class Caudofoveata; order Chaetodermatida; family Chaetodermatidae; genus Chaetoderma; species Chaetoderma sp. LZ-2023a. The sequence continues at coordinate 16,953,381 of CM067361.1, read as the reverse complement.
TCCATCACTCACTCGATCCATCACTCACTCGATCCATCACTCACTCGATCCATCAATCACTCGATTCATCACTCACTCGATCCATCACACACTCGATCCATTACTCACTCGATCCATCAATCACTCGATCCATCACTCACTCGATCCATCACACACTCGATCCATTACTCACTCGATCCATCAGTCAGTCGGTCCATCACTCACTCGATCCATCACTCACTCGATCCATCACTCACTCGATCCATCACGCACACGATCCATCACTCGCCGGTTTCATCACCCACTCGACCCATCACTTACTCGATCCATCACTCACTCGATCCATCACTCACTCGATCCATCGCTTACTCGATCCATCACACACTCGATCCACTCACTCGATCCAGAACGTAGTCGATCCACCATTTACTCGATCAATCAGTCACTAGATCCATCACTCACTTGATCCATCACTCACTCGATCCATCACTCACTTGATCCATCACTCACTCGATCCATCACTCACTGGATCCATCACTCACTTGATCCATCACTCGCTCGATCCAGTACTTAGTCGATCCTTCACTCACTCGATCCATCACTCATTCTATCCATCACTCAGGCGATCCATCGGTCAGACGATCCATCACTCACTTGATCCATCACTCACTCGATCTGTCACTCGCTCGATCCAGACATTAGTCGATCCATCACACACTCGATCCACTCACTCGATCCAGAACGTAGTCGATCCACCATTTACTCGATCAATCAGTCACTAGATCCATCACTCACTTGATCCATCACTCACTCGATCCATCACTCACTTGATCCATCACTCACTCGATCCATCACTCACTGGATCCATCACTCACTTGATCCATCACTCGCTCGATCCAGTACTTAGTCGATCCTTCACTCACTCGATCCATCACTCATTCTATCCATCACTCAGGCGATCCATCGGTCAGACGATCCATCACTCACTCGATCCATTCTTACTCGACCTGTCACTCAAGTGATTTCTCACTTACACGGTCCATCACTTATTCAATCCATCACGCAGTCGGCCCCCCTCGCACTAGATCTATCACTCACTCGATCCAGTACACACTGAATCCACAACTCACTCACTCCAGATTGTAGTCGATCCATCGCTCACTAGATCCATCACTCATTCCATCCATCACTCAGGCGATCCATCGGTCAGACGATCCATCACTCACTCGATCCATCACTCACTTGATCCATCACTCACTCGATCCGTCACTCGCTCGATCAATCACTCACTTGATCCACCACTCAGTCGATCCATCACTCGCTCGATCCAGTCATTAGTTGATCCATCACTCACTCGATCCATCACTTACTCGATCCATCACTCACTTGATCCATCACTCACTCGTTCATCACTCACTTGATATATCACTAACTCGATCCATCACTCACTTGATCCATCACTCACTCGATCTGTCACTCGCTCGATCCAGGCATTAGTCGATCCATCACTCACTCGATCCGTTACTCACTTGATCCACCATTCGCTCGATCCATCACTCACTTGATCCAGTCCTTAGTCGATCCATCACTCACTCGATCCATCACCCATTCCATCCATCACTCAGGCGATCCATCGGTCAGATGATCCATAAATCACTCGATCCATAACTCAATCTGTCCACCATGCGCTCGTTATATCAATCACTGATTCCACCACTCACTCACTCACTCATTCATTCCACCACTCTCTCAATTCATCATTCGCTCAATCTGCCACTCACTAGATCCTTCACTCATCACTCACCCATTCGAGCAGTTACTCATTCCATCATTCACTCGAGCCATTACCCACTCAGTCTATCACTCATTCATTCCATACTTACTCGAGTTGTCATTCAAGCGATCCCTCACTTACATGATCCATCACTTACTCAATCCATCACGCAGTCGACCACTCACTCACTCGATCTATCACTCAGTCGATCCAGCACTCACTGGAACCTTCACACGCTAGATCCATCACTCAGTCAATCCATCACTGAGTCGATACATCACTCATTTGATCTATCACTCAGTCGATCAATCACAATCTCTCCTTCATTCTATGAATCACTTATTCCACCACTCACGCATTCCATCACTCACTCATGCATTCCATCACGCACACAATCTGCTCGTCGCTTGATCTACCACTCAATCGATCGATCATTCACTCGATCCATCACTTTAAATCCATCACTCATTTGCTCTTCCACTCATTCAATCTTTCATTCACCCAGTCTATCACTCACTCGATCCATTCTTATTCGACCTGTCACTCAAGTGATTCATCACCTACTCGATTCATCATTTACTCGATTCATCAAACCCTTGACCAACCACTCACTTGATCTGTGAAAGAAATGATCCATTGCTCATTTGCCCTGTCACTCATTCAAGCTTTCGCTTACTCAGTCTATTACCAACTCGATCCATCTCTAGCTCGATCCATCACAAACTCGATCCATGATTCAGTCTCTCCATCACTATGTCGATCCATCACTCACTTGATCCACCACTCACTCGATCCATCACTCAATTTGCCCAACACTTAGTCAATCTGTCAGTCACTTGGTCCAACTCTTACTTGATCCATCACTCAATTGATCCACCATCCACTCCATTCATCACTCACTCGATCCATCACTCAGTAGATCCATCACTCACTCATCAATCACTCACTCGATCCATCACTCATCCCATCCATCACTCATTCGATCATTCGGCCATTCGATCCATCAATCACTCGATCCATTACTCAATCTGTCCATCATGCACTCATTTTATCAATCACTTATTCCACCACTCACTGATTCCACCACTCACTCACTCACTCACCCACTCACTCACTCACTCACTCACTCACTCACCCACCCACCCACCGACCCACCCACCCACCCACCCACCCACCCACCCACTCACTCACTCACTCATTCATTCATTCAATCTGCCACTCAGCCATTCCATCACTCACCCATTCGATCACTTACACATTCCATCCTTCACTCAATCAATCACTCACGCATTTGCTCTGTCACTCATTCAAGCTTTCACCAGCTTTCGCTTACTCAGTCTATTAACCACTCGATTCATCTCTAGCTCGATCCATCGCACACTCGATCCATAATTCATTCGATCCATGACTCACGTGATCCACCACTCATTCGCTCCATCACAACGGTCGATCCATCACTAAGTCGTTCCAGCACTCACTTGCCCCACCCTCCACTGGATCCAGCACTCACTTGGTCCAACACTTAGTTGATCTGTCACTCACTCGGTCCGACTCTTAGTCGATCCATCACTCACTCGATCTGTCACTCACTCGGTCCGACTCTTAGTCGATCCATCACTCACTCGATCCCTCACTAATTCAATCTTTCACTCACTCACTCACTCACTCACTCACTCACTCACTCACTCACTCGATCCATCACTCGCCCGATCCATCACTCAGCCGATCCATTAATCAGCCGATCCATCAATCAGCCGATCCATCAATCAGCCGATCCATCAATCACTCACTCACTCACTCACTCACTCACTCACTCACCCACCCACCCACCCACCCACCCACCCACCCACCCACCCACCCACCCACCCACCCACCCACCCACCCACCCACCCACCCACCCACTCACTCACTCACTCACTCACTCACTCACTCGATCCATCACTCGCCCGATCCATCACTCAGCCGATCCATCAATCAGCCGATCCATCACTCAGTCGATCCATCACTCACTCGATCTATCACTCAGTCGATCCATCACACTCTATTCATCATGCACTCATTCTATCAATCACTTATTCCACGACACACACATTCCTTTAAAGTCAATCACGCATTGCATCACCCACTTGATCTGTCCCTCCCTTGATCTATCACTCACACAAACCGTCAATCAGTCGATCCATCCCTCACTCATTCCATGACTCACTCGATCCGTCACTCACTCAATCCATCAATCACTCATTCCACCACACACTCGTTCTATCACCCATTCAATCATTCCATCACCCACTCGATCTGCCACTCACTCGAGCAAACACTCACCCATTCCAGGGCTCACGCAGTCCATCACTCACCCATTCGATCACTTACTTATTGCATCGCTCACTCAATCCATCTATCACTCAATTCGCCACTCACTCGATCCATTACTCACTCGGTCCAACACTCAAGCGATCCATCAATCACTAGAGCCATCACTCACTCTCCATCATACACGCACGCACGCACGCACACACGCACGCATGCACGCACGCACGCACGCACACACCACTCACTCAATTCTTCCACTCATCCAATTCATCGCTCACTCAATCTACCACACACTCGATCACTCATTCACGAATTCTATCACTCAGTCATTTCATAACTCGCTCGATCCAGTACTTAGTTGATCCTTCACTCACTCGATCCATCACTCATTCCATCCATCACTCAGGCGGTCCATCATTCACTCGATCCGTCGCTCGCTCTATCCATCACTCACTTGATCCATCACTCACTCGATCCATCACTCGCTCGATCCAGTCATTAGTCAATCCATCACTCACTCGATCCATCACTCACTCGATCCATCACTCACTTGATCCATCACTCACTCGTACATCACTCACTTGATCTATCACTCACTCGATCCATCACTCACTCGATCTGTCACTCGCTCGATCCAGACATTAGTCGATCCATCACTCACTCGATCCGTCACTCACTTGATCCACCACTCGCTCGATCCATCACTCACTCAATCTGTCCACCATGCGCTCGTTATATCAATCACTTATTCACTCGAGCAAACACTCACCCATTCCATGGCTCACGCAGTCCATCACTCACCCATTCGATCACTTACTCATTGCATCGCTCACTCAATCCATCTATCACTCAATTCGCCACTCACTCGATCCATCACTCACTCGATCCAACACTCAATCGATCCATCAATCACTCGAGCCATCACTCACCCTCCATCACACACGCACGCACGCACGCACGCACGCACGCACGCACACACGCACGCACGAATGCATGCATGCACGCACGCACACACCACTCACTTGCTCCACCACTCACTCAATTCCTCCACTCATTCAACTTATCGCTCACTCAATCTGCCACACACTCGATCACTCATTCACGAATTCTATCACTCAGTCATTTCATAACTCAACCATTCGACCAATTCCTCATTCCATCATTCATTCAATCTATCATTCACTTGTGACATGACTCATTCAACCTGTCACTCGCTCGATTCATCACTCACATGAACTGGCACTCGCTCAATCCATCCATTACTAATTCCATCACTCAGCCGATCCATCACTCACCTGATCCATCACACACTCGATCCACCAGTCACTTGATATATGACTCACTCGTTCCAGTACTTAGTCGATCCATCACTCACTCGATCCATCACTCAGCCATTCCATCACACAGTCGATCCATCACTCACTCGAACTATCACTCACTCGATCCATTATTTAGTCGATCCACACTCATTCAATCCATCACTCACTTGATCCACCACTCACTCGATCCATTACACACTCAGCCCAGTACTTAGTCGATCCATCACTCACACGATCCATCAATCACTCGATCCATTACTTAATCTATCATGTACTCATTTTATCAATCACATATTCCACTACGCACTGATTCCATCACACACTCATTCATACCATCAATCTCTCAATTCATCATTCACTCTATCAATCACTCACTCGAACTATCATTCACTAAGGCTATTATTCATTCTATCCATGATTCACTAGATCCACGAATCTCTCGATTCATCACTCACTCGATCCCTCACTCACACACACCATAAATCAGTCGATCCATTATTCACTCGATCCATCACTCATTTGCTCTGCCACTCACACTCAATCTTTCAATTACTCATTCTATCACTAATTCGATCCATTCTCACTCGACCTGTCGCTGGAGCGATTCATCACCCATTTGATCCACTACTCACTCATTCCATCAAGTACACGATACATCATTTACCCAATCCATCACTCACTCGATCCATCCCTCACTTATTTCATCTCTCACTTGACCATCACTCAGCCGAGCCATCACTCACACGATCCATTACTCACTCGATCCCCAACTCACTCAATCCATCAATCAGTCGACCCAATACTCATCCACTGCATGACCCTCTCGATCCATCATAGATTTGCACAGCCATTCATTCAATATTTCACTTACTCAGTCTACCACTCATTCGAACAGTCTCACTCGACCTGTCACTGAAGCGATTCATTACTTACTCGATCCATCACTCACTTGATCCATCACTCCCTCGATCTATCACTCACTTGATCTGTGAAAGAAACGATCCATCACTCAATTGCTCTGTCATTCATTCAATCTTTATCTTGCCCAGTCTATCAATCACTCGATTCATCACTCACACGATCCATCACGCACTCGATCCATTACTCAGTCAATCCATCATTCACTCGATCCACCACTTGCTCGATCCACCACCCACTTGATTCACCACTCACCTGATCCATCACTCACTCAATACATCACTCACTCGGTCCAGTCCTTAGTTGATCCATCACTCAGTCGATCCATCAGTCAGACCATCCGTCAATCATCCAAATCCATTACTCAATCTATCCATCATAAACTCATTCTATCAGTCACTTATTCCACCACCCACTCATTCCATGACTCAATTCATCTCTCACTCAATCTGCCACTTACTCGATTCATCACTCACACGAACTATCACTCACTAAATCCATCCCCTGCATATTCCACCACTCACCTGATCCATCATTCACTTGATCCACCACTCACTCGATCCATCAGTCACCTGGTCCATTATTTAGTTGATCCATCACTCACGCGATCCATCACTCAGTCAATTCATCACTCAGTCAATCCATCACTCACTCGATCTATCACTCACTCGATCCATTGCTCTCTCGATCCAGCACTCACTCAACCCATTACTCGATCCATCCAGTATGCAGTCGATCAATCACTCAGTCAATCTGCCACTCAGTCGATCCATCATACTCGATCAATCACTCAGTCGTTCCATCAGCCACTCGATCCACCACTCCATTGATGCATCACCCACTTGATTCACCACTCAGTTGATCCATCAATTACTCGATCCATCACTAAATCTATCCATCATTCTATCAATCACTTATTCCACCACTCACTCATTCCATCATTCACTTATGCATTCCATCACTCACTCGAGCCATCACTCGTTAAATCTTTCACTCACTCACACAATCCATCACTTATTCGTTCCATACATCAAGCAGTCTATCTCACACTCAATCCATCACAGTCGAACCATCACTCACTCAATCCATCACTAACTTAATCCATCACTCACTCATTCTATCACTCACTTATTCCATCCTTCATTAGATCCACCACTCACATATTCCAACAAGTACACGATACATCATTTACCCAATACATTACTGACTCGATCCATCCCTCACTTATTTCATCTCTCACTTCACCCATCACTCAGTTGAGCCAGCACTCACTCGATCCATGACTCACTCCAACCATCACTCACTCGATCCATCACTCACTCGATCCACAACTCACTCAATCCATCAATCAGTCGACCCAATACATATCCGCTGCATGACCCTCTCGATCCACAACTCATTTGCTCTGCCATTCATTCAATCTTTCACTTACTCAGTCTATCACTCATTCGATCCAGTCTCACTCGTCCTGTCACTGACGCGATTCATTGCTTACTCGATTCATCACACACTTACTCCATCACTCACTTGATTTGTGACAGAAAAGATCCATCACTCATTTGCTCTTCACTCATTCAATCCTTCACTTCCTCAGTCTATCAATCACTCGATTCATCTCTAACTCGATCCATCACTCACTTGATCCATCACTCACGCAATACATCACCAATACATCACTAATTTGCTCTTCCACTCATTCACTCTACCACTTACTCAGTCTATCACTCATTCGGTCCATTCTCACTCATGTTATTCATCATTTACTCAATTCATCACTCACTCAGTTCATCATTTAGCCGATCCATCATTCACTCGATCCATCTCTCACTCGATTCATCACTCAGTCGATCCCTCATTCACTCAATCAATCCATCACACAGTCGATCCATCACTCAGTTGATCCACCAATCACTCGATCCATCAATCACTCTATCTATCACACTCTCATTCTATCAATCACGTATTACATCACTTAGCCACTCATTCTATCACTCACTTGATTCACCACTCACTCAATCTACAACTCACTCGATCTTTCCCTCACTAATTCTATCACTCACCCATTCCTTCACTCAACCATTCGATCACTTACTCATCCCATCATTCACTCAATCTATCATCCGAGTCACTCAGTCTGCCAGTCGCTCGATCCATCACTCACTATTCCATCACTCTCTCGATCCATCACTCATTTCCTCTTTCACTCATACTACTCGATCGTGCACTCCATCACCCACCGAATCTGCCAGATGTTTGATCCATCACTCACTCATTCCATCACTCACTCACTCTACCACTCACTCCATCCGTCACTCACTCAATCTGCCAGTCACTCGATCCATCGCTCGCTCAATCTGCTACTCACTCGATCCATCGCTTACTCAATCTGCCAATCACTCACTCAATCGATCACTCAGTCCATCCATCACTCATTTTTCATATCAGTTATTCAATCTTTCACTTATTAAGTCTATCACTCAGTCGATCCATTCTCACTCGACTTGATCGCACGTGCGATTCATCACTCACTCTATCCATTACTCAGTCGATCCGTCGCTCATTCGATTCATCACTCACAAGAGCCATCACCCAGTCAGACAATCCATCACTCAGACAATCCATCACTCAGTCGATCCATCGCTCACTCGGTCTATCACTAAGTCGATCCATCACTCAGTCGATCCTTTAGTCACTCGATCTGCCACTCACTCAATCCATCACTCACTTGATTAACCACTCACTTGAGACCTCACTCACTCGGTCCTGTACTTAATGGACCCATCACTCACTGGATCCATCACTCAGTCGATTCATCAGTCATAGGATCCATCAATCACTCGATCCATTCCTCAATCTATCCATCGTGAACTTATTCTATCCATCACCTATTCCACCACTCTCTCAATTCATCACTCACTCAATCTGCCACTCACTCGATCCCGCAGTCACCCAGTCCACCACCCACACATTCGATCACTTACGCATTTCATCATTCACTCAATCTATCACTCACTCGAGCCACGACTCGTTCAATCTGCCACCCGCTTGGATCCATCCCTCACACGAACTATCACTCACTAAATACATCCCTTACTCATTCCATCACTCACCCCATCCACGACTCATTCGATCCATTATTCACTTGATATATCACTCAATCGCTACAGTACTTAGTCGATCCATCACTCACTCGATCCATCACTCACTCAATCCATCCCTTACTCATTCCATCACTCATCCGATCCATGACTCACTTGATCCACCACTCACTCGACCCATTACTCACTCGATCTATCACTCTCTCGATCTACTACTCCCTCGATCCATCGCTGACTCGATCCAGCACTCCCTTGATCCATAACTCGCTCGATCCATCACGTAGTCGATCCATCACTCAGTTAATCCATCACTTGCTCGATCCATCATTCGGTCGATCCATTACTCACTCATTTCATCACGCATACGATCCCTCAGTCACTCAATCCATCACTTCCTCGATGCATCGCCCACTCGATTAAGCTCTCAGAGGATCACTCAATCACTCGATCCTTCACTCAATCTATCCATCATTCTACCAATCACTTATTCAACCACTCACTCATTCCATCACTCACTTACCCATTCCATCACTCACTCAATCGTCCACTCGATTGTTCCATCACTTACTCGATCCATACGTCACTCATTCCACCTCTCACTCGATCCATCACAGTCGAGTCATCACTCACTCAATTCATCACTAACTTAATCTATTCATTAATCACTCGATCCATCACTCAATCTTTATACCAATCACTCATACCCTTATTCTATCGCCAATTCTATCATTCCACCAGTCACTCTATTCATCACTCAATCAAACTGCCACTCACTCGATCAATCACTCACCCATTCCATAACTCACCCATTCCATCACTCACCCGTTAAATCACTTACCTATTCCATCGCTCACTCAATCCATCGGCTCACTAAATCTACCACTCACTCGATCCACCACGCACTCGATCTATCATTCACTTGATACACCATTCATTCGGTCCAGTACTTAGTCGATCCATCAGTCAGACGATCCATCAATCACTCGATCCATTACTCAATCTATCCATCGTGAACTCATTCTATCAATCACTTATTCCATCAACCACTCATTCCAGCATTCTCTCAATTCATCCCTCGCTCAATCTGCCACTCACTCGATCCTTCACTCACCCATTCAATCCCTCACCCATTCGATCACTTACTCATTCCATCAGTCATTCAATATATCACTCATTCAAGCTATCACTCACTCAATCCGCCACTGGCTCGATCCAGCACTCACTCGATCCACCACTCATTGGATCCATCACTCACTCACTCGATCTATCACTCACTCGAACCATTACTCACTCGATCCACCACTCACTCGATCCGCCACTTACTCGATCTGTCACTCACTCGATCCACCAGTCACTCAATCCACCACTCATTCAATCCATCACTGACGCGATCCATCACTCACTTGGTCCATCACTCACGCGATCCATCACTCCGTCAATCCATCACTCACTCACTCACTCACTCACTCACTCACTCACTCACTCACTCACTCACCCAGCCACCCACCCACCCACCAACTCACTCACTCACTCACTCACTCACTAACTCACTCACTCACTCACTCACTCACTAACTCACTCACTCACTCACTCACTCACTCGATCTATCACTCATTCGATCCACCACTCAGTCGATCATTCCTTCGCTCGGTCCGCCACTCACTCGATCCACAACTCACTCATTCCATCTCTCACTCGATCCATCACAGTCGAGTCATCACTAACTCGATTCATCACACACTTGCTCTATCAGTAACTTGATCTGTGAAAGAAATGATCCATCATTCATTTGCTCTACCACTCATTCAATCTATCACTTACTTAGTCTATCAATCACTCCATCTATTTCTAGCTCGATCTATCACTCACTCAATCCATCACTCACTCGATCCATTACTCACTCGATCCACCACTCACTCGATCCACCACTTGCTCGATATGTCACTGACTCAGTCCACCAGTCACTCAATCCATCACTCATTCGATCCATCACTTACACGATCGATAACTCACTTGGTCCATCACTCACTCGAGCATCACCCAATCGATTCATCAGTCAGACGATCCATCACGCACTTGATCCATCACTCAGTCAATCCATCACTCACTCGATCTATCACTCAGTCGATCCATCACTCAGTCGATCCATCATTCACTCGATCTACCATTCACTACGTACATCATTCACTCGATCCAGTACTTAGTTGATCCATCACTCAGTCGATCCATCAGTTACAGGATCCATCAATCACTCGATCCATTACTCAGTCTATCCATCACGAACTCATTCTATCAATCCCTTATTACACCACACACCCATTCCATTACTCTCTCAAATCATCGCTCACTCAATCTGCCACTCGCTCGATTCATCCCTCACACGAACTATCACTCACTCAACCCATCCCTTACTCATTCAACCCCTCATCCGATTCATGACTCAATTGATCCACCACTCACTCGGTCCATCATTCACTTGATATATTACTCACTCGGTCCAGGACTTAGTCGGTCATCACTCACTCGATCTATCACTCAGTCAATCCATCACTCAATCGATCCATCACTCACTCGATCTATCACTCACTCGATCCATAACGCCCTCGATCCATCACTGACTCGATCCAGTACTCCATCGATCCACTCGATCTAGCATCCAGTCGATCCATCACTCAGTCGATCCATCACTCAGTCGATCCATCATACTCGATCCATCACTCAGTCGATCTATGACTCACTTGATCCACCACTCACTGGACGATCACTTCGTCGATCCCCATCTCACTATATCCATGACTCGCATGATCCATCACTCAGTCGATCTACCACTCAGTCGATCCATCATACTCGCTCCATTAGCCAGTCGATCCATCACTTACTCAGACTATCACTTTGTCGATCTATCACTCGCTTGAACCATCACTCAGTCGATCCATTACTCACTCATTCCATCACGTACACGATCCATGTCACTCGATCCATCACTCAGTCAATGCATCATACTCGATCCATTAGCCAGTCGATCCATCACTTACTCGGACTATCACTTTGTCGATCTATCACTCGCTTGAACCATCACTCAGTCCATCCATTACTCACTCATTCCATCACTCAATCTATCCATCATTCTATCAGTCACTTATTCCACCACTCACTCATTCCATCCCTCACGTACACGTTGCACTACTTTCTCGATCCATCACCCACACAATCCATCACTTACTGGATCCATACATCACTCATTCCATCTCTCACTCGATCCATCACAGTTTAGTCATAATTCACTCAATCCATCACCACTTTAATCCATCACTCGATCCATACGTAAAAACCGACCCATCACTCATTCGCTCCGTCACTCTTCAATCTTTCACTTACTCAGTCTATCAATCACTCGATTCATCTGTAGCTCGATCCATCACTCACTCGATACATACTCATTTGCTCTTACTTACTCAGTCTATCACTCATTCGATCCATTCTTAATCGACATGTCACTCATATGATTCATCGCTTACTCGATTTATCACGCACTTGATCCATCACTCACTTGGTCTGTGAAAGAAACAATCCATTACTCATTTGCTCCGTCACTAATTCAATATTTCACTTACTCAGTCTTTCAACCACTCGATCCATTCTCGCTCGACCTGCAACTGAAAGGATTCATCACTCACTCGATCCATCACTCATTCCATCCATGACTCACTTGATCCATCACTCACTTGATCCGTCAATCAATTGATTCATCAATTAATCATTCTATCAATCACTCATTCCATCATACCCTTAATCTATCATCAATTCAATCATTTCATCACTCACTCTATTCACCCTTCACTAAATGGCACTGACTCGATCAATCACTCACCCATTCCATGACTCACTCATTCCATCACTCACCTGTTTGATCACATCCTAATTCAATCGCTCACTCAATCCAGCAACTCACTCAATCTACCACTGGCTCGATCCATCACTCACACGATCCCTCACACACTCGATCCATGACTCTCTCAATCTACCACTCATTCGATCCATCACTCACACGATCCATCACACACTCGATCCATGACTCTCTCAATCTACCACTCACTCAATCCGTCACTCACACGATCCATCACACATTCAATCCATGACTCACTCAATCCATCACTCTCTCAATCCATTACTCACTCGATACATCAATCACTCGATTCATCACTCACTCAATCTACCACTCTCTCGAACCATCACTCACATGATCAATCACACACTCGACCCATGATTCACTCAATCTGCCACTCACTCGATCCATCAGACACTCGATCCGTACCTCACTCGATCCATCACTCACTCGATCAATCACTCACTCGATACATCAATCACTCGATTCACCATTCACTCGATCCCTGACTCATTCAATCTACCACTCACTTGTTTTGCCACTCATTCAATTTTTCACTTACTCAGTCTATCACTCATTCAATCTATTTTCAATCGACCTGTCACTAAAGCGAACCATCCCTCACGCGATCCATTACTCAATCGATCCATCACTCACTCATACATCACTGACTTGTTTTGTAAGTGAAACAATCCATTACTCATTTGCTCTGCCACTCATTCGATATTCACTTACTCGGTGTATTACTCACACAATCCATCTCCAGCTTGATACATTCTCACTCGACTTGTCACTCACGTGATTTATCACTTACTTGGTCCATCACTCACTCACGTGATCAATCAGTCAGAATCTATAAAATGCTGTAGGAATAGTAGAGGGGTGGGGCGGTCCGACATGAAAGGTTGGGCAAAGAGCCAGCCTTCGCGAGAGCTCCTTGTGACATCCAGGGTGCTGACAACATGAGCCAATGCTTTCCTAGATGCATAGCAAGACACGCTCATGGAACCGCATGTTCATATACAGGGAATGAAATTGTCTTGCTCTCAGCGTGACGCTGCATAATAAGAAGTCAGTTGTAAATTTTGAGGCACAGGAGCTGGATTTGAGTCCCATGAGGTCAGCGTAGGTTCTCGAGGTAAATAGTCTTCATTTGAGGGGTGGGTGCAGGGGATGGTTGGGGGGGGGAGCAGATTAGATCCAGTATTTGGAGCACATGAACTAAGCTCACATGAGCATGCAGCACTACATAACTGGAAGAATCGTGGAACAGATGTTACCACATATCCTGCTAAAATGAACACTGCAAAGGCTATGGATTTTGTGAATCTTTTAGGAAGACCGGTGCAAATGTGATGTCAACGTTTCAGAACTGTGCAGAGGGACCTGGATTGGAAGCAGGCCAGGTTGGGGTACTTTATTCCAACGTCTACAGGACCAACTTCTGTATGGCGACTCTTAGGTGACCACTATTTGAACTTGTTCCTCCTAACAGCCAAGTTATCAGCACATGACCACGCAAACATGTCATCACAGTATGCAACGGCAGTGAGGGGGAGACGGGATGGAGTGATGGAGGGGAGCATTGCCTCCACCGTTATTCCCATGAGGAGCAACTTGTCAGACACAGGCCGATGGCCACCCAACGCACATAATGATGACAGCAAATGACAAAATGTCAGAGTTTATCAACAATCAACAATAACTCAAGGTATCATGCGTGATCTATTATGACTTTAAGGCCCTGACAACCAGATCGTGGGTCACTCTGCTACCTGAAGTCATACTCAAAAGATGAAGCCCCGGAGATATTCGACCTCTTTGTCATAGTGTGTTGTGATGGTGTTTGTAAGTCGGCAATTAATGTTGTGTTGAGCGCCATATGCAGTATCTTGAGTACCGCGACCGCTACCAGCGACCTGATAACTGTCTCCATGCAAATGTATTCAAAGGTTTCAGCGGCGTGCCTCCAATAGTATCGTCGGGACCAAGCACATTGTTGCACGAGGACAGGGTTGAACGAGGGCATGAGGCTCAAGACCACAGCCGTGAAATTGGAGTTGCTCGTTGACTATGACATGTATCTTCTCATGGAGAAAGGGCTCAGAAGCAGTGAATCAATAGTCTGTCAGCAGTATGCTAAAGCCACGCATACCTAGCTATGACCCGATCACAGCCGGATCATAGCAAAATCTATGAATTTGCCATAAGCCAACACGTACCAGTTGTGTGGTGAGAGGGTACCATTGCAGAGAAGGATACCACATCAGATAGACGCTGAGAAGGACTACACCCTGGAAGCGGACCCTGAAAATTCACAAGAGATGTGTGTCTTATCCAATGGTTACCAACTAGCACCAAAATTGATGAAGGTGGCTGGAATGTGGCCCTCAGACTACGAGTCATACTAGTCTACACTCGGTAATGAGCTCCCTGCATGTCCCGGGAATAAATCTGCTACCAAGCATGAGAGACAAAGAACGTTATGCGCTCCTCTACTGCAACATTAAGCTGTACACCAGCGTTGAGACGAGGCGCAAGAAGATGCACATAGTGCTGCTCTTCGATCAGTCACCATGGATGGAGCAATGCACCAGACTCAACAATGAACTCTTGAAACAGACCACCTGTGACTTCAAAATGTATGGTATGCCAACCAGCAGTTCCGCCAAGCCACTCTAAGGCGCATCAAGAAGGGTTGTTGGCTTTTAACGACAGCCATGGATTTCATTGGGAAGACCATTTATAGTGTTGAGCATCTAACCATCCCACAGAATGTGAATAGAGGCGAGCAACCACGTGAAATAACATCACACTTATTCCTGTAGCAACGTTGCCAATGGCTACCACACCCACACTGGCTTAAATTACACCACATATGGGGGTTATGTGGACGAGACCATTGTTTCATACTGGCTCCAAATTGCCATATATTTCTGGCATTATGGAAGCGATAGCTTCTGAGACCATCAATATATTGTACTCATCATCCATAGACTGAGGTGCTGCCATTTGGTGACAGGGAGGTCATAGTTCAGGTTGAATTTGCCACTCTGAGTGAACCATAGCATATCTAGCGTTTAAACAATTCTCATCATCGGTACGATTCTATTTGAACATCCGGGCAAACATCCACATCTCGTTGTTATGAAGATATATCTCTCTAACATGCTGGCTGCCAAGCACTTTCTCTTGAGTTAGTATCTTTCAGTGGTGTACCATCTGGAACATCACTTTGCCTCCCCCCACCCACCCCTCATAGTACTTGAAACCGATGTGATTAGTTGTTGTTTTATACTCCTGTAGTCCCTCCTCTTCCCACTGCAGACTCACTGGCTCATTTTCAGACTGGCGATCATCAGACATGTACCTCTCTGGATATTAGCTTTGGCCACCCTTACGCACATACAAGTACCTCTCCCACTATCTACTAAGGATGTAACCAACATTCGTTGGTTCGGAAAATATCAAACCAAGCGAAGACAAACCACAGTTTGGTTCGCTTGTATGGGATTCATGTGTTTCGTGAACCATACATAAGCTAACCCGTTCACCGATGAATTTCAATATCTAATTTTAGGAAAGCCATATAGGCATACTGTTAAATATTTTGAAATTTATTTGACTAGAAGCTGTTGCTGTCTTAGGCAGAAACAGCTTCCAATCAAATTAATTCCAAAATATTCAATAGAGTAAGTTTTATATCATAAAGAATTGACTTTTTAGGGATTTGTCTGTGAAAGGGCTAATAAACAAGCAATATCTGAATGTCGTCTAAGCGTGATTTACGTATATGACCATGAACGGAATTTAGCTGGCTATGAATCTTATATTATTTTCTAACAGTTGTTGTCAGAACTTGTCGTTTGTGTTTTTCTACCATTTAGCCAGTAAAGCCACTTGCCTTTAAATGTTATTTTCTGTTAGGAGTAATTTCACGCATACAATAGCATATTAAAAAGGTTTGTGAACCAATTCGTGGTTCGGACATCTGTATCATGAATCGATTCAGCTCGTGAAAATCCTAACGAACCTCAGCTCTACTATCTAGCCATATTTCAGCCACCGTAATGGCTTGTAATGTTTGCATTCTCTCTCCTTCTGAAGTCAGAAAGTGAACAATATTTCCCTTAACCGCTGTACTAAGACGCCCATCTTTGTGTTGGCAAATGCTAAAAACAGTTTATCTATTCTCAGTTAGACCATCTCAGTAAATATACACTGATAAGGCAGGTTTTTTGGGCCCATATTGGCCAAGTACTGGGTGGTGTTGGCACGGCATTGGCCCAATAGAGACCCAGTAATCTGTATTATCAGGATATGTTTTTTTGTTCTTCTCTTGTCAACCATCATCTTGACAAAGGCCTGGTAGATCTAGTGAGACATCATTTTTGTTTCGACCTCCTTGGGCACCACATGTTCACGAGACATGTGAATGAGGTGTGGTACTTAACTTTCCATCAATCACCTATCCAGTGGTAAACTTAGGAGGGAAATAATGGTGCCATTTATCACTCAGAATGAGGAAGATGGTTTATCAATGTATCTAATTTTCAAAATGATCAGGGGAGAATACTCATACCTCATGGCAATAGGAGGGTAGACCTATTCCAACAAACCTAACGCAGACCTCGCCTGGGCACCCCACCTCCCCTCCCCCCCCTCCCTCCCTCCCTCCCCCACTCTCTCTCTCTCTCTCGCTCTCTCTCTCTCTCTTGGAATGCATGTATGTGGTGGCCTCCCGAGATAGATAGAGGAGGACCCAGTCTACTCGAAGTAGTACCGTGTGTTTACATAACAAAGATGGTCTGATCACATTCTCGTCATTCAGGAACAGCAGTTGCACGGTCGTTACGACTATATCCTCTGGTTTAAACTCTGTGTAAGTCATTAATCCTTCAGTATGGGTCTGAGCCGAAGACATTCCCACCCCACCTATTGGTAGGCCGAGACAACGGTGGCAACCTGATTGTGTTCTGCTATTATTTACAGAAGTGAATAGATTTATCTTGAGCCACTAGTTGGAGTCGGAAACGAAGATAGAGGATGTCAAAAGGTGGGTTGCTGACCTCAGCGTTTATCTTGTATAGCTGACCACAGAACATACATCATTGATAATAATGATGTTGGTCTGCTAACCATTGCAAAAAATTTGCAGATGTCCGTCCTAAAAAATTAAGTCTAGTTTCGTGTGGTCGTGATGCTTGTAACATGCAACCTTGTCTTGCTGGAGACCTTCCAACCACAGCCATTAATACGGAGGTCATTCTGCTCTCCACTCTTGCGAAGAAGAATGGGAATGTTGTAAACCTCTTCAATTATAGCAATTTCCTGCTATGTCGTCCCTTCTACAGACCAGAATAGACCATTAATATCCAAGAGGAGTAGTGCATGCCTCCATATCGAATCCCTCTGACCACCCATCTTATGTCAGATCTGCAGCTGTCTGAATGTAGTATGATAAAGACCCGGACACCAGCTCCTGAAGGTCTGACGATTAACATAGAAAATGGCAGAGAGCATGAACTAAAACAGGTTCACCTCGAGGGGTTCACTCTGTTCGTTTGTCTCTGAGGTATCGGCACTGCCACATTTCAATGACACCTGCCTTGTGTCGACAACGATCCTCTTAACACACATTTGTTGCAATAAACCATCGGTATGCATATATCTAAATGGGAGTATTTCTTTAGTTAGTATGGACCTACTATAGGCATATTATCCAAAAATATTAACAAGGATATAAATGTATAGCCATGTCTGAGGGCCAATTGGGGGGGGGGGGGGAAACACGGCCACATGGTGACTCCCAGAGGTATATATAAACCAGATGTGGTGAATCTTAACCCTTGATTAGTGAGTTGACCACATCACACGCGCGCATGCATGCACGCACGGGCACACGCACGCACACACACACACACACACACACACACATATACTAGAAGGGCGGGGACCAGGTTCCACATTGTCTATGTGCTCACTAAATCAATCCCCCACTCGATGCCGTTCACTAGATCCATTTTGTAGCAGATCATAACCTCCTTTGTAGGAGAACCACATTAAGATGTGCAAGTGTATCCTATTATTCAGAATAGCATCCAGCCCATGTAAAACTATCACTGTGCTGATTATCCGACTACTCCTTTCATCCAATTAACCAAATTTCTTGGTCATCAACAATTAACAATAATTAACAATTAGACAGAGGCAATAGCGAAATTTTACATATTTGGTAACGTGTAGCTATGTGTATGGAGCTCCAAATAAGTTAAGCATTTAAGAATAAGTCAGGATCTAGGATTCTTGTTCAAATCTAATAAAAGTTGTATGAGTTCTTCAGTTGAATAATCATGAACACATAAGTGGCAATATTTCAGAAGGCAAGCGTCGATAGACTGAATGTGTAACTGTCTAATGGATTACGATGCTGGAAATTTGATTAGAAAGTGTTTCAATGTTTCTTGTAATCTTGTTCAGATTTACATAATTGGCATACTGGATTAACGATCTCCTTTCGAAATCTACTGTGGACCTCTGGTAGTAGGTACATTCCAGTGACGGGTTTGAATTTGACCGATATGTGCTGCACAATTTCAGAAGAGCAGACAGATTGTAGTACATTATGCAGTTTCCTGGTATAAATGCTATTTCATTCAGACACGTCAGTTAACAGTACTGCCCTTGATAGTTCTTCTTTCCAGTACATCTGACTAGCTTTTTTAATCTATGCCTTCCGCTTCTTCTGTAGAGGATCATCAAGATACACTTCAAAATCCTCTAAACTATATTCTGCATGATTCTTTTCGCTCCATAAACCAGCTGTGACTTTCAATATATTTCAAAGACACGTCACAGTTGTCGTCTAATTATGTTCTTGTCCAATGATTATTCTGGCAGATTGCAGGTGGAGTTGAGTATTAGATAAGTGCCTCATGGAGCACGTGTGTTTCAACTGGAAGACGACCCTTTGAAATATATACATCGCTGTATCTATCAGCTGTGCGTAATAACAGAAGTTGTTTCGAAGCAATTTTGGTACTTCTCCAGTTTATACCATTTGTGCACCCCAGGTAATATGACTCCACACCGCTAAGTCATGACACGCGCTACATAGATCTTTAAAATGTCAATAATTGTAACCGGATCTAGGCCATTATGCCCATGAAATTCTGATGAAAATCCATTGTAGGTTGTTCGGTCTGTGTCGTATTTATGTTGCTATGTTATACACTATGTTCTTGTTCAGTGATGAACATCTTCTTACTCGCAAATAGTTCCTAGCAGTCTCGATTGGTATCTGTTGATCTTCTAAGAAGAAATCTTTGGCATAGTTATATTTAGAAGTCGGGACATATTGTAATAGAAACAGTTTTCGTAAGCTGAAGTTGATATCTCTCCATACCAGCAAAATCTACTGCAATGTTGCTAAGTTCCTGTATGACCATAAGAAGAAATCTTTGGCATAGTTATATTTAGAAGTCGGGACATATTGTAATAAAAACACTTCGTAAGCTGAAGTTGATAAAACTAACGTCAAATGGAGCTTTGGAATCCAGGAGAATCAGATGTGGCAGCTAATTGTTATCTCACGATTCTTTGTACAGTACTTTTCTACAAGAAAGACAAAGTGCGGGGAGACACGCGTGTTGTAAATCCTCTCTTGGTCTCGACTCATCTCGATCTTATCCTTAACCCTTTGCTTCAGAAGTGACTCAATAACCCTCGCTACTACACGCGGAACGATAATCACTCTGTAATTCTTTTCCTCTATGGACGGACCTTTCCTCTTATAAACATGTGATAACAATTCCACTTTTGGCAAATCTGGAATACCTCCACTGCAAAAGGTGTGGTCCATTAGTTCGCGGAGGTTTTCACCAGCGTGTAGGGGGGGGGGGGGGGTCTAAGATATTATCAATAGTCATCCCATAGGCATCTGCTGACTTTCCCTTGTTAATACATGATACGACCTCCTTTAACTCGACAAAATTAACTTCTGGAATCGCTCTATCACTTAATATCTCATCTGTCGCCAGTGTAATGTTCTGCATCCTTTATTTCTTTGCTTATTAATCAAGACACGAACTGTTTTAAAATCGAACTGATACGCCTGCAAGATGGCGTTCTTGTAGGTGGCCTTTTGTCGCACCAGCTTCACTCCACACACCTTTATGAACTGCTTCTTACATTCCCTTTTCTCCACAGACGAGACACGGCTTTTAGGTCGACCATCTTAAATCCATTGATTGCCTGCTAAATGCAAGGTCACAATGCAGAACTAGTATGAGCCAAATGAGTTGGCGGTCAGAACTATAATGCTCAACAAAGTCGAGGCGGGTGGTTGTATTATTACCCATATTATCACAGCATCTACTTGGTCACTAGCCTGTCTCTTTATGCATTAGAATGTTCCCATATCAATAGAGGAACCCAGTCTGTCAGTCAAATAATTTGACGTCATAACGAATTATGTCACATATAGGCTGCCGTTTTACTCAATTGCATCATGAATGATGTATCTAAGTTAATAGTCCGCCAATTTGTACGAACTGTTTGTCTTTACTCTTTAATAAACATTCTGTTGAATAATTTGAAACTAATTCGACTGTCCTGTCACTGAATTAGTTCGAAAGCTAGGGCGTGAAATGGATGAGTCCAGTTTTAGCTATTCCATGCCCATGCTAAGCTCCACCCACGCTTTGCCAGTGTTGGGATAGATCAATCTTCCTGAAACTCAATTTCCAGAAAACTATGCGGCTAAGCTGTTGAATATTCGGAAACTAATTTGATTGGGTACTGCTGTTTCTGCCTATCGCCCAGTCAAATTAGTTTCGAACTATCCAACAGCATGTTTACTAAATCGTAAAGATATACAATTCATACAACTTGACAGACTCTTACGCGTTTAAGACTGACTAAATTGTGTCATTCATGACGTAATTGATTATGACATCAGCCTACGTGTGATGTAGTTGATTATGACGGCATATAACTGACTAAGAAATTGGATTCATCATTCCTTTTCTGGATCTAACAAAGCTCTCACACCAATAAATAGTTATTTCTTGCCAATAGTTGTGCTAGCTTCTATAAGGAGAGGGCGCATCTGTTAACGCATTAACATATCCCTTACTGAGGGGTATTTATTTTCTTCTGATTAACCCTTTAACACTCATATCAGCCAAAACGACTTCTGGAGTGGTCTTGAGAAATGTCCATTTGCAGACCAATAGAAGACTTTTTTTGAAAATTGACCACTGGAATGACTGGCTCGATAACCGAGCCAGTCATTCCAGTCGTAAATTTTCAAAAATAGTCTTCTCTTGGTCTGGAAATGGAAATTTTCTATGAGATTGAAATTTTCTTGAATAAATTCGAGGGTTAAATCGCAGTCCCTTTCCTATGCAAGAATACTTGCTCTCAGGAAATTGTTTCTCACTAAGTTGGCATTCCGCATATTTGCGACTATCATGCATTGGTAATAGGTTACATCAGTAGAGGAGAGGCGAGCTGGACCCCACAAAAGAAAGTCACACCTAAGGTGTGAAAATATTTTGTGTAATAATTTCTTTTGGATGTTAGATTTCCTTTGTGGAGTCCAACTCTTCTCTGCTCTGATTTGATGTTAGATGTAGAGGGTATGCTAGAGGACAAAGCGTGCGTGGCTCTTAGGTACAGCTGGGAGGAACATAGCTAAAACTGGATTCCTCCATTGACCGGTGATTAACTTAACTCCAACGATGACGTGAGATATTCTATTATAATCGCTTAATGGTCCGTCAAGTTGTACGAATTGTATGTCTTTACTATTTAATAAACATTATGTTGAATACTTTGAAATTAGTTTGACTCAGCACTGTTGCCGCCATAAGCCATAACATCGCCCAGTCAAATTAGTTTCAGAATATTCAACAGTGTTGCGCGAATAATATCTTTAAATAAAATAAAATTATACATATAGTTATAACCTAGAATTATTGTCATAATTATAACCTATAATTATTGACTTCAATTCTCAATCAATTTCACATGTATTACCGATATTAAAAGTTGATATAGTATCTGTCTGAATGATTGGTACTCTATTCGCTAGCACAGCTGTTCAAACATTAAGTAACAAGTTTCAAGTTTAATGAAGTAGGCCTACTCCCAGGTCACTATTAACATGTGTACGTTCGAGTCATGAACACGTAATGACGAATTCGGAGTAGGTATACACAAGCTTAACATTCACACATGGGCGATACTGGTGACAGATGACTAGTCCAAACACACGTTTCTCTACACTATTGTGACAGGTTTACAAGGCAAAACATATCAATTATTCATTCGGATATATAAAAATGTTAAAACCATCTAAACGTATATTGTTAAACTGTAACATCTGTAGACTGTTCAGAGGTGTGGGCCGGGGTGGGTCATGGTATAGTTAATCAGATGTAAAAAACAAAATTTTATGTGAATCAAGTGTATTACAACTTCCCACGCTGAATAGGCCGAATTCACAATAGACTCATAATCACCTGTAATATGGAAATATGGTTGTGGACAGTTTTAACTCATGAACATTTTTCATAACATTGCCTATATACAGTACAGTTCATGGGTAAAACAACATGTTTAGCCCTGTAGGTGGGGCTTAGAATACACCTTCCGTATCCTCTGCGTGTTGTAAGAGGCGACTAAAGGAGGTACGGGTGAGGTAACCCTGACAGAAACCTTGAGTGCTGAAGACGGAGGTTCCAGGCCGCATGGCGCACTCTAATAAACCATGGATCCACGCACTTAACGCATATGATCATGTCGATAGTCACTTACAGGACTGGCTCTATGATCAGTGAACGAAAAGAAGAAGAAGAACATGTCTATAAACATGAACAGAAACATGTTTGTAACAACTGTTCTCTTGTGTATTTTGGGCATAATTTGATTTGAAGGCAATTGCTGTCTTAGGAAACAATGTCTCAATCCAGTTATGTTCGAAATATTTGACAGTACATTTTATTTTGTTTTGTAAACACAATAGTTTATTTCTGTGATGTACTGTACTCGAAATTGATTCCTAAGCCGGACAAACCCTTTTCATTCTCATAAACAAGATTAACTGAAATGTGGCGTGCAAATGTGTTCAATGTCTCATGTAGTTAACATGATAAACGCCCAGTCAAGGGAGATAACCCCTGAGCTGTGCAAAAATTATTTTCAGGAAAAGACTATTCCAAATTATTTTCACTGTTTTTAAAAGCCCAATTACAGTTTAAGTTGGAAAGGTCAAGCATTATATAAGTTTCGGCTATTAGCTGATGGACGCACAGTTATGCTCATTAGCACAGGTCAAATCATTCAAATATCACTATGAATCCCATCTCTGATAAGTGACAGTTTAATTGAAAAACTCAATTCCAGTTGGATCTCCCCACCTGCAGGGGTCAATGTGCTACCACTGGTGATCCGGCTAAAGGATCGAATTACCACTGTATGTTGGGCAAGTTTTCTGTAGATACGCATAGACGTTTTGCAGAATGAAAAACCATTCTTTTTTCCCATAGCTTTTTCAATTTATCAATTTGCAGCCCCATTTTTTGATGTCTTCATTCAGTTTCCATTTCGAAATGTTGCAAGAAAATTTAGGAATTCATAGCCAAGATCACCACTATTTTGAAGATTATTTTGCAAGCGAGAATCACAGCTGCTATTTTAATTCTCCATACTTTTCAAAGCCGTGAAATTGGGTTCTTATAATTCTATACTTTCCTCCCATCCGATCATATGCGTCAATGAACCCTGCATTTATTGGCTCTTCCAGAACTGTTTCTGTGTATGTCAGATTTTCGGACATCATATTTCTCTTACTTCCGGATCTGGTATATATACTGATCTTTTCTAGTTTGTGTGGTCGCTTTCATTCTGGATTAATAATGTTAACCCGGTGGATTAATCCAGTTTTAACTATGCCCCCTAGCTGCAGTACTGTATCTCCCTATGCTTATGATGGTACGTCTACCTTGTAGCTACAGGTCCAACCATAACAAAAAACTGAAATTAAATCATATTTTCATCTCGCTTCTCGAGTTTTGCACTTACATCACGCAAATTTCACACATGTGTAACTTATTTAGCCGGTTATCGAAAGATATACACTTTATTGCAAAATATTTCATATATTTTGATACATGGCTCAATACATTCACAGCCGAGCGAATCCCACATCAGTTCCAGCGCGCCAGCCATTCTTGTCCTAGTTACCGCTATGAATCATCGGAAATACACTGCCTTATTTAGCAGGTGAGGTCAAACCTACCATATATGGGCAAGTGAGAAGGACTGGCCTGATTGCGCATAACGCTCGCTTGTCATCTGTTTGTGTACATAGTAAATTTGCGCGAGAATCATGCCATTCCACCCACTTGCCCATACATGGTAGGTTTGACCTCACCTGCTAAATAAGGCAGTGTATTTCCCATTATTTATAGTGGTACCTAATTTGACTGAGTGCTGTTGCGGCCATAGATCAATCGATCATGTGGGTGAAGCTTAGATACAGATGGGTGGGGCATAGCTAAAACTGGAAAGGTCCATTCCATAGTCGGCCTATTTTAGATGATACCTCCGCCCTAATACTAATACAAATGTCAAAGTAATAAGAAACACGCTTTCAACTAATCTATTACTACAGTGACATGTGAGGTTGTTAAATGTAGAGTCTCTGTGGGTGTTTTACTATGAATGCACAGCATTCATAACCATAAATAACAGAATGTGATTATTATACATTATTTGTTAGCTTACGTGGTAATAAACATTATGCAAGTCTGTCAAGAAGGTGGCAAATCTAGTCAAATCATGAAAGTATCTGGAATTCATGAATCCATTTGCTCAGTCAATCACATGACGCCATAATCAACTAAGTGAAGCATATGATGACCGCATAATCATTACGTCATGAATGACTCGATTCAGTCTGTCTTAACCACTATGATGTCAAAACTATAAATTTTCAAATTAAATAAAAAGATTATCTGGTGTTCATTTTTCACCAAATTTGGTGGAAGATGTTGCTGTGATAAACAGCAATATCGTCCATCACAATTGGTGAAAAATGAACACCAGTTCGTTTGCTACTCACACAGCAAAAGATAGAATATTGACATCAGTTTGGCAAGGGTTAAACGCTTAATAGCATATCGGGTTGTGTGCATTGCATGGCTTTGCTATTTAATAAACATGCCGTTGAATATTTTGAAACTAATTTGACTGGGACGCTGTTGGTGCCATTGACAGCAACAGCATGTAATCAAATTAGTTTCAAATTATTCACCACCTTACCTGTATAGTTTTCTGGAAAGTGATAGTCCAGGAGTTCAGGAATCGATCAATCCCAACACGACCAATGTGTGGGTGGAGCTTAGCTAGAAATGGGGGGTGGGGGGGGACATAAATAAAACTGAAAAGGTCCATAGCATGCCAATTGTATAAACATTCTGTTGAATATTGAGGCAGCAACAGCCACCAATCACATTAGTTTCAAAATATTCTACAGCCTCCGTGTACCTTGAAATTTAGATTTTGGGAATTCATGTTTCATAGTTTCAAATCAATTCTAACGGACGCAAGGTGTGTGGAGCTTAGCAAGAAATCGGCCTCTCCATTATATCTGAACCCCAGTACCTTGTTAAACCAGGTTCTACTTTCATACCAGGGCTTTAGATTACCCATTGTCTATGACTTTATATGCCCAAATGAA
This sequence comes from Chaetoderma sp. LZ-2023a, assembly GCA_034401795.1. Taxonomy (NCBI): domain Eukaryota; kingdom Metazoa; phylum Mollusca; class Caudofoveata; order Chaetodermatida; family Chaetodermatidae; genus Chaetoderma; species Chaetoderma sp. LZ-2023a. The sequence goes on along the minus strand of CM067361.1, from coordinate 16,926,350 downwards.
ATCCGCCCATATCAATGAGCCCAAATTAAAATCATACTGCCAGCTATGAACAATACTTATCTGATTTACTTTCAAGTAAAGACTCTGCAAGGTAGATTCTGAAGCATTTTATGGCCATTCAGAGATCTAATGGTAATATTACATCTAAAATGGCTCAAAATCCATCTCAGATTTTAAAATTCTCTAGTTTCTTGCAGCATTGATGGATCCTGGGCAAGATAGATTGTGAGTGCAAATAAGATAAATCTAAAGCCCTGCATACATCAAGGAATTTTGAAAATAAGCTGCCTGTTAAAGCTGATCATGTTCCACTCATTTCACTTTGGTGTTCTTTCAAGTGATTTCTTTGACAGAGCAATGCCTTTTTGTACATAACTGGATCTAAACCGTCCACGCTTTTAAGAATTCTTGCTCGCAAAACAAGATTGGAACCATCAGTGATTCTGTTAGCTTGGTCCAGAACTTCCAATTCTCCGAAACATTGTACAAGTGATCCTATGTGGCAGTGAAGCGGCTCAACCAGCATAGTATCAACACCGAGTGTGGCCGTCGAAGCGAGCGGGTCAGCAAGGGTGACTCGACAGCTTGATAGATCATGTGAGGTCAATCTGAAATAAATACAGAATCAGTATACTATATGCAGACAAGGTGTGTGTGTGTGTGTGTGTGTGTGTGTGTGTGTGTGTGTGTGTGTGTGTGTGTGTGTGTGTATGTGTGTGTGTGCATGCCTGCGTGTGTCTGGGCATGCGTGTACACATGCTGCTGGTATTTGGGGGGGGGGGGGGTATCGCCCTACCTAACTGTCCATGCCTATTTAGAAGAGCCTATTACGTCTAATGTAGACAAGTTGGCTATGTAATCATCAGATATAGATGGATACAAACGTAGGCATTTTTTGGACTTAAAAAACATATTTAAGCATTTTTGTGTTAAGTACCTTTCACGAATACGGCCCTTGAGCCCAGTGACATTTAATTTTGACCATGTGATCTAATAGTCATCATTATCATCTGTTGCTACGTTGGAGGACGTACTGGGCATATTATGAATCTTGTAGTTCGGATCGACCGGTCCTGGATTCGTTTCCTGAACACGCCTGTCTGGGTAGAGCCATAAGCGTATATAGGCCTATGGGAGAGATAGCGTGTCGAGAAACGACTAAGTTCGTTAAAGCGCATGATGCGCATGCGCGCGCCAGGGATGCTGTTTATATGGAGCTCGTAGTTATGACCTAGATAGGATGGCACTTTTAGTGTACCAAGATGGTACCCGGTAATCCTTATTGATTGCCTGTTCCCGTAAAATCTGGCATTAATCAAGAGCAGAATTCAACGGGCTTTTCAAATCTGTAAACCATTTCAAAATCGGTAGAGAAATGGCTGAGTTATACAGGCAACACTCTTCTTGATTATCTTCAAAATATTGCCGTGACGTCATAACCATGTGGACGCAAAACTTCTAGAATGTTCGACTGCGCTATTATTAGCTGTGCGCTGATTGGCTCTTGCTCGAATGATGATTGGATGGAGCCTGCTTCTGTGATGTCACGAGGAGCATAAAAGGAGAAGCGATCCAGTGATCGAGAGCATCCTTGGCCAGGGGCCGAACAGGTTGGACCTGTACTAGCTACAATCGACAGATATTACGCATATGACTTCAGTTTCCGCCGCGTTCCCGTAGCTACCAGTAGCCAACCAACCGCAGTAAAACAATTTTGCAGACTCCCTACTTACGGGAGTAATTTGGAACTTCTGATAATTGTTCACGAACACTAACATCTACATTCGGAACACAAATTTGCGGTGAGGCCTTTACGGCCTAAATATGTGAGTCTACAGATGTAGAGGCAGGATGTTCTTTGAAGGATGACTCGCCGGATCTGCCGGCCATGCCTAAAAGTGGTATTTCAATCGCCGCCGCATTGATCGTGTAGTAAACTCTGCCCGGTGCGTCTTTAGAGCTAGCTGACGTACCCAGCACCGTGAAGCTTTGTTTTGCATCCTCATTTGCCTCTGACAACCCCTGCTAGTGACGAGTTGTTTACACCTTCCATCCATGCCATCCGTGTACGGGAACTTTCTTTACCACATAGTACTATCGTATCTTTTACTGACTGCTCGTTAGACATTCTATTAGGCCTACAGCACTGAGTAATGTACTCCCGCTATGAGTGTCCTTGCAGAAGTCTTGTTTGCGGAAAACAACTTGCGGGAACCAACCTGTGGGAACTTACCAGCTTCCGAAGAGTGCATCATCTCACGTCGACTATGGATTTACGTCTCAATTTCAGTAACATGGTAGCCTACTTTAAGAATGACTACCAAGTATTCAAGTAACTATACTTCACAGTTTAATTATTTCTCTATATAGGTTTTGTTAATTATATTGTATCCACAAAAATGGTCCCGATGGCTAAAAGGAACCGTAACAGTCTCAGGACCAATAGTTCTAATTTCTGTCTTTGTTGATAATTATTCTCATTTTCCTCAACCACACTATAGTAGGTTCGTTACCCTGTACTAATATATAAATCTTAATCATTTGACACTGTATTGTTTGTTCTGGTTAGATTATGTATATATATGGCCAGTGGCCATCTGTTCATATGTTTTGTTTATTTATAGAAAATATAGGACTGCAGTGCATGTAGGAAACACTATACAGCAACATTTTTATATACAACACTTTCTCCCGCTACCAACAATTTTTCACTAAGGTCACTGTTCGTGCTATAACTCTGTTTAGCCCGGCATGCTACCGACTAAAACTTTTCTATTCAGCTCAATAGGATAGGTTCGAAATGATTAGAGACACTTTCTTCATTACATACTGTGTAATATATTCTTCTCTTCCGGTAGTGCGATAATCTAGCCCCGCACTCCGGTAAGACTCATAAGTAAGATTTTGTCTCTCTTCGTGCTCCACTCAGCCTTGTGGCTTCTTAATTGTTTGGATGTCCCCGTCCGCACCATGGGCTGATCCGGCTCTGTGAAACTGTTGAGGTTTCCGAGCGGTGATGGCCAGGGTGCAGTATCACACACATTCCCGTGTATCTTCGGATACGTAGTAATTAGCACGTTAAGCCAATGTAGGAAAGCACTGCGAACACACATGTATTAATTATTATTTTATTTACTGACAATCCTCCCGTACTGCAGTGCAAAACTGGCAACTTGCATATAAACCTAATGACAGGTAAAATGGTTAATCCCATAGGACCCAGTGACGGGCGATATACGCATTCCCACCGAATTCCGTTAAAATGTCTGGGCATGATATTTAGATCTGCCACGCCCTTGTGGGAAGGACATTTATGGTGGGTATTCGTCTCTCTTACCCCCACCATAACGATAAGAGAAATGCTCTAATAATGCATTTAGTGAAATGTAACCCATGTCTTGTAATGTTTTATGTGGTTGCAGGGCGGGATGTTCGGATTCTTATCCAGTTCGGAGATCTTGCTACATAACATGTATGAGCGTTGTCTCTAGTAATTGATGTCTTGGGGCATCTGTTCTCCGTGACAGCCATGTCTAATAGCTAGGTAGATATCAGCCAGTTGCAGCATAAAATAATTCTTGTTTTGGAAAACAACTAAACGGAATTAAGAAACGCAGAAGGCCCGCAGAAATAAAGCAGAAACTACTAATCCAGCAAACCAAGAATTACATAAGACGGTGACAAGGGAATCCATCGGGAATCCCCAGTCCCGTCTTCACTTAAAACAGTACGCACCCCTATAGTCATAATCTCACTAGGTATGGCCTTGTCTTTCTAAAGCATTGTTGATTGAAATATTAGAGTAGGCCCATTTTTGCCTACCATTCTTCTCCCGCTTTAAGCAGTGGCGACACCTTCCCAAGATGGAGGCCCGTGCGAGGCACTTGCCTCTCGCAAGGATTCAGCGACGACGATCCACGCCAGAATAATACTCCTCACCCAAAACTTGCACTAGTAGTGCCCGCATGAGGCACATCACTTTTCATCCGAGATAACCTTCTTCCTTTCAGCTTAGAGGTATAGTAACTTATATAAAGTTAAATAGTTAAGTCTCATGTACGGGGGCCTCCCTTGTGGGGATACCTCTGTGGACCTACGAGCCTGTGTGGTACCTCCGGGAGCCCCATGTTTAAAAGTTCATCTACCTGTCTCTATGTCTCGTATTTTCGTATGCTCTTACTGTAGTGTTATTTAGCATATTTATAATTGTTTAGGTAAACTCATTGTATAGACTTATATTTTTAGGTCACCAAATCAAATCTTGTAAGTCCATAGATCACGAAATTGCTATGGACAGGCATACTGGTGACACAAACTCGTGGGATGAGACAGTTGTGTTTACTGTTCGCGACAATGGTCGCGCGGCCCCACAGAAACGATTGAGTTCCACCAGCCTTAGGAGCCAGTTTTTGTTTCCCGCAGGGCAGTCTCGTACAAGGTCCGTCAACCCGAGACCGGATGCTAACCAGCGTCATCACTCGTCGTGCACTTGCGGCGCGGCGAGTCGACATACTGCACCGGATCGGCCGACACTACCCGGTGAGCTACAGTCTCTATGTTCACACTCTACCCTATGCAGTTGGGAAATATGCAGATAACAGTTAAAATTTCTCTTTTTATTATCTTTCACACACACACACCCACCCTCTTTTTGTTCTTTATGTACTATAGGGTTGTTGAGGTATATACAAATTACATATATACATCATACGATTTTGAGCCCTAACCCACCTAGCAACCAGTTTGTTCTGGCAGGTGTGGGCTTTCCAATATACATTAATTACAATGCGACGTCAGCTTAATGGAATGGTAGGATATACCCCCACACCAGAAGCCCCACCCCACCTTATCAATGTGCTTGAGGCAACATTGGACGTTAGTTGTATCTTTCTAGGGATGATAGAACATGTCTACCTTGCATGTAATTAAGTTAAATTCTTCATACAGTATATACTGGTAGGCGCAGACTAGAATAGTAGGACAGATCTACCATATCAACTCACTTGGGACAAGACCTGGGCGTTCTTTGAAGCCTCGTAAGGCTGCCAGAACTTGCCCACATGGCAATATATACAAGTACGCTGGCTGTTAATGATATTAAATCTTGGACACTGAAAACACAGCATGAAGTTCACCTAGTGTGTGGTTTGAATTTGCAGGCTGGCCCATTCGGTTGCAGGTCTGGGTGTACCTTATAAGAATGTTAGGACATACCAACCTTAGCCCCCCTGTTTAAGACTATATGCTCAGCCTCAACGTGGTGCAGGGGTGTAACCCTCTGGGTGTCAATCCAGACATTTGGAGGGGCTAACCAGAGCATTATGCACAACGCTAATGAAATAGCCATCGAAAAGAAGAAGACCAACCTTAGCAAGACGTGCCTAATAGAATCATTTATGATGTAATGATTATGACGTCATCCTACCAACCGCTTAGCTGATTATGATGTCATATGATGATGGATACTCTGGAAAGGTATAGCTTATTCATCCATCATATGACGTCATAATGAACTACGTGAAGTGTTGAATGACATCACAATCAATGATGTCACTGTGACATCATGAATGCCGTAGATAAGTACGTCACGAATGCATAATTGACGATTGACTATGCATTGGTGTACGAATTGTATGTCTTTACTATTTAATAAATATCATGTTGAATATTTTGAAACTAATTTAAATGGGCGCTGCAGCAGCAGCACCTAGTCAAATTAGTTACAAAATATTCAACAGCTTACCTGTATAGTTTTCAGGAAATTGATAGTTAGGTCATTCGGGATCGATCAATCCCAACATGGTGAAATGTGGCTGGGGCGTAGCTAGAGGTGGGTGGGGCATAGCTAAAACTGGAAAGGTCCATTGTTATATTAAAGACATGGGAACTAGACCTTTCACTGACACAGCCTACCATTTCAGCAAAGATAAAACAAGAACGAAGTACAGAACAACGAAGTACAGAATTTGTTATTAGTCAGGATATATCCAACATCCAAAATACATCAGTGTCAGACAGCTTAGCGCACGCACTTGCACCAAGGAAGGTGTGCGTGCGTGCATATGTATGTGCGTCCATGCAAGATACGCTGCTAATGGTGTAGGTGCTATGGGAACCATTGTCCCAGGTTCAGGAGTAACAGTAATGTGTTATGACCTCTACGCACATATGTCCGGGCAAAATCAACCATAAATACATGACTCTGATGGCATTTTGCATAAATCCAGTGGCCAAGAAATGCAATATCTCGGCTTTGCGTTAATACAATTTGACAGAGAAGGCATGGCATGTCTTTTGAACATAGACTTTACATAACTGATATAGATACAACAGCTCCGAGCTGACATGGGACAATTACATTGCCAAAGTAATTAATTACAATTACTTTGCAAAATGGTCAATTATATTACAATTACTCCATTTTGTGAATGTAATTAATTACAATTACAATTACTTTGCAAAGTAATTAATTACAATTACAACTCCGTCTGAGGTTGTCCAAAACCCATAGCGCCGTCACCTTTGAAAGACTTATAGAATGTGTCCTTAAACAGCTCCAATCGCAAAAATGTCTTTGCTACTTGGATGGTGTGATGGTTTTCGGAAAGATATTTGAAGAAGCAGAGCGACACCTGCAGTTAGTGCAGGACATGTATAACAATGCCAACCTTAAACTCAAGCCTGGTAAGTGCCATTTTTACCAAGAATGTGTACACATTCTAGGGCACGTAATCAGCACAAAGGGTATTGCCACTAATCCCGAAAAAATTAGCGCAGTACAACATTGGCAAACACCTAAGAATCCGACAGAATTTCACTCTTTGTTGAACTCTCTGCCAGTACGATAGATGCTACATAGAACATCTCTCTGACATCATGCATCCTGTGCACCAACTGACGGAGTAAGATACTCCATCTGAGTGGACTGAGATGCAAGAAGTGGTATTTCATATGCTCAAGGAGCATCTTACCAGCACACCTATATTGGCGTATACAGACCCACACTTAAACTTCATCTTCGACAATGACACATCTGACTTTGGCATGGCAGTGCTATCGCAAGTGCAGAATGGATACGAACATGTGATAGCCCATGGCTCACGGACGTTGTGCAATTATTCCACCACTAATAAAGAACTGTTGGCTGCAGTTTTCTTTAACAAACAATAAAAACACTTCTTATGTGGTAGAGAATTCAAACTGTGTATTGACCATGCATGTCTCAAATGACTCTGAGAGAAGAAAAATCCAGGAGGCTAGATCGCGTGCTGGCAAGAAGCATTGCAGAATTATCTGTTCATCATGGAGCAATGTCGTGGGCGTCATCACAGTAATACAGACAGTGAGCAGGCAGTTGACCTCGGGAAACATGTCTCCCTTTGCTGTCAATTGCGTAACAGCGCTGTGATTGGGAAATGGGAAGGACTAGCCAAACCCGAACCGGTAATCCACTCTCCCGAACACATGTTCTGGGGACACCTGTACCTAAAGCATGCACAATGGTGAAAATGTCTAAGACATTATTTACCCCCCATGCGCATGTGCCGGGCCACTGGGAGTACTACCGTAATAGACAGGGATTTCTTTTTTAATAGGGTTCATGACTGAGTGGACACATTTAGCTTGTATACACCTGTGCAAAAGTTAAGCACCACCCTATTTTTACGCACATGCGAGGGTATATTCATGTGCTATGAAGAAAGCAGTAGCATACACAGTTATGTACCCATCCATCTTAGTGCAAGAGGTAATAATGCAACTAGAGGAATGCTGATTATGATGGTGGGGAAACACTGTATGTTTTTGTTTGAACTTGAAAACGAGGCCTGAATATGGTTACGTTGACACAACTGACAACTATTGCCCTACAGTTGACACACGTGGCTAGATTGTCATTAATGGTGTCTGAAAACGAAGTTTAACATCTGTGCACGAGTTTGAGACTGTCATTATTAATACCGGGTATATCCACCTTGTGCCTGGATGACGGCCTGGACACGACGTCTCATGCTGGTCACCAACCGACGCCATTGTGGTATTCGTTGCCATTCAAGATGGAGTGCGTCTGTTAATTCCTGTAGGTTCTGCACAGGAGGATCCCTCCTTCTCACCATGTTTCCCAGAATGTCCCAGATATGCTCAATAGGGTTCATGTCAGGGCTCCTTGCTGGCCATGGTAGGGTTTCGATGGCATTCTGGCGGAGGTATTCATGCACAGCTCTAGCACGATGTGGTCGGGCGTTGTCATCCATGAATATAGGGTGGGTTCCAGGTGCATGATTTACAAAATGAGGGACCACAACTCTATCCAGTATGGAATCTTGATATCTTTGTCCATTTAGTGTTCCAGGTACAGTCAACAGATCCAGCTTACAATCAAATGAGATGCACCCCCATATCATAACGGAACCTCCACCAAATGGAACTTCTTCCATGATGTTACGTTGGTTGTACGCCGTGCGTCTGGACCTCCATACACGAGTTCGACCATCTGTGGCATGAAGCAGGAACCGACTTTCATCGGACCAGTGTACCCGTCTCCAGGATCTCATGTTCCAGTGTCTTCTTTCGTTGCACCACCTCAGACGCTCCTCTTTGTGGTGTGCAGTGAGGAGAGGACGTCTGACAGGTCTCCTAGCTTTCATGCCAGCAGCATACAGTCTCCTTTTGACGGTAGACATTGACACTCTATTGCGCGTTTCCCATTGCTGGCTGAGCACTCTGCTGTTGGTGAATGGAGATCTACTAACAAGGCGTACTAGGGCTCGATCATCACGGGCAGTAGTCTTCTTCAGTCTTCCAGATCTAGGCCTGTCCTTCACCTCGTTAGTTTGCCCATGTTTTGCAATCAAACGACTGATTACATTATGGTTAATGTTCAGCTGTCTGCCAATCTCTCTGCATGACATACCAGTGGTATGCATGCCTATGATTTGCCATTTCACACGATCACTTAACCTTCGTCTTGCCATAGCGGTTCACAATCAAGAGCTAATTCTCTCTGTACAAATAAACCACGGTCATGAACACAAAATTCCTAATCTTGTCGCCTAAATCTGTATGTAATGTTCTACACCTCAAACTGGACTTTTACATAACTGAACACGTGTACTGTTTCCCGCCACGCATGGACATCAAGCGGCGTGAAGTCATGCATGCATGTGCATTTCGTACTTGGAATTATGTCAGCTAACGCGGGGACAAAAAGTATGGCAGCCTAGTTGTACCATCATGTTTCTACGTTCTATTGTTTTTGCTGGTGTTTAACTTTTGCACAGGTGTATATATACGATATTTGTATGACTTCTTCCTCACGTAATGGCCATGATCACAAGTTTCCGAGAATGTTTGGTACCTTTGGAAAGCTTAGGATTTCCAGCTTCTTCATCATGACAATAACGGGTCAGTATGGATAAGGAGTGACCTTTAAATAAGGAATAATCAGACATTCCCTGAAAGAAAATAACGTGAAACACAACTCGCCATTAAGTTCTCTGACTACAGCTAAATTCTGTGGAGACTCACGTGAGTATAAAAAAAGCTGATCGTTCTCCACCATAAAACAGCTGCATAGAGGTTGTCCTAGGGCTGCCTCAATAACGACCCTGCAGACTTTGGAGACTCCGACCACTCAGAGCGGGTCGACATTTATATAGGCAAAGGACAGCCTAATTTTTATAAAGGCTAATCTAAGAACTCACAAGTACAGCTACAAATTCTTCCACCTCCAGAAATCGCCACTGTGATTTTGACTGCTTCAGAAGACTCCGTTGACTTGAAAATCCCATCTCGTCTCGTGACTTTCAAACAATAAGTAGATTCGACAGCACACTGGCAAGACTTTCAACTTCGGCCACATCAGAATTTTGTCCGTGATCGATTCTGCTGCCCTTCGTCCACAGCGCAAGAGCTCTGGAAGAAAACTCTGATCGGTACTTGTCTCCGACTGTGGAGGGTTTCCCTGCTACAATGGAACTTTCCTGTTTATGTGACCGTTGATTTCAAAATCTACCATTTCCGCCTTCTGGACCGCCTTGTGTCTCTTGATTCATGGGCTACTCTCTCTTCTATTGTGTCGCTTCTCTGTGACCGCGCTTCGTGTGAAGTACCACTGAACTTTCGCCCATTCCAAAAAAGGGTACCATCTGCTCGGCTTGCTGAGATCTCTGGCCACTGAGGATTTAGTCACCGTGTGATGTTGGTGCCTTGGGAATATAACTACCAAGGTTGGTTAAAAGCCACCCTGACCTGAAAGATCGCTTAAATATCAAGCGGATATAACGAATATCACTGAGCTCACAAACACCGCCATAAGGATTAACAACTTACTGGACCGAGAGGCTGTTCAGAGACGTTTAATCCACCCTGTTGGTAATCTGCACGACGCTCTGGAGACTGTGGCTGTAGTGCGTCGAAACTTCAGACCATTGAAATGCAGCAAAAAGAAGACTATACTAATAATCAGCCATGCACTGCTAACGCACCTCCTGCCCCTGCCTCCGACCCTGTAACTACAATCCCTTCACCTGGCAATACTCCTGCACAAATGGAGCCTTGCTGAAAGCAGTGCAGGGGTGCCTCAGTTACCTACGCCCACCAATACGTCAAGCTCTATGATGGAGGACAGCATTACACAAATCATTGCCCACATGACTGCCTTGAGCAACCGCGTTGCATCTATGCAAACCATTATGATGGAATTTGCCACTTGGACACAGCGAGTTTCCCCGTACCACCCTTCTTCTAGCGGTGGGGCATGCCCTCCGATCGCTGGCGCTCACATGACCTTCCAACCGCTTGTTCCCTGATTGGCAACCCCACAGCCAAAGAATGATCATTGCTTTCGCTCTGGACAACATGGACATTGGGCTGCTAATTGCCCTCACCCTGCTCGAGAAATTTCGATGCTTGCATCTACCTAGTAGTAGAACCCAAATTACGAGTTCCTCCGCGAGCTCACAACTTACAACACTCAACAAGCCTATCATCAGTAACCAATGTTGACGCCTGGACTACTGTTATAAGAAACCACCAAAAAGCCTGCACTGAATGCCACCAACTAGGACACGAATGTGAGATTTGCGTCGCTGCACTTAGCGCCAAGATTCCAATCCCTCCAGTCACGCAACAACTGCAGGAAATCCCGCTACAGGAATCATCCTCAGAGCAAACTCCCGAATTCTCTCCACCGGATAAGGATTCGGCTTCTGGAAATAATAGCACCAGTCGAAACTCAACCAGTCACCTCTACTTCGACCGTCCTTCTGCCGCTGAAGCATTAAAACTTGCAAATACCGTCGAGTCTATACTTGAGACTAATGTCCCAATAGATTCGCCATCATCGGTCATATCGGCATATCGACTATCCAAATTCCCAAAAATAGCCCCCCTTGTTGCCAATGTACCTTCCAAGGTACCCGCGTTCTCTCCACGTTCGACACCGGAGCTACCATTACTATCCTCAACTCTCGTATATATGACTTGTTACCCGAACATATGCGACCCCCACTGCCGAACCTATGCGTCCGCCTCCGCAGCACCACTGGAGCGCCTTTAGAGGTAGCAGGTGTTGCTACTTTTATCATTCAGATCGAACATACATTTTATCCAACAAATCATTGTAGCGAGCATTGCCACTTATGCTTTGCTCGAAATCGACTTCCTCAACCCTTCTGACGTGATCGTAAATTGTGCTGAGAACGAACTGGAAATCGGTGAACATTTGATAGCCATGGGTGAATGCTCTGTCCTGCACCATACGTGTGTACTTCTCCTTGCTACTACCGCTCCACTGGAACCTGGACAGGAAGGAATTTCCTTGTCTTAGTATGCCCTATGCCATTTTGGAGCGGACAAAGAGTTCTTATAAATTGCTGACATTGCCGCTCCACGAGCCTTAGTTAGTTCCACTAATTACGAGAATGCACCTTTCTGCATTTTCAATTCTCCCACCCAAACTCTTACATTAGAAGTCGGACATCTCCTCGGATGACTTTTTTAAGCCGAAGTCATTGAGAATGATGGTTTTTACTGTCCGAAAAATACTGCTTCATTCTTTCTTTATCATCTACCCATCTCACAGATTTATATTCCCGCACCACAGAAGGCCTGAATGACAAACAAGACGATCAGGTTCATGATATGCTTCTCGATCGTGCCCAAACCTTCTCCAGCGGAGATCTAGATCTAGGTGAGACCCATTTGGTGCACCATATTATCGACACTGGCGATCTACGCCCCATGAAAGAACCTGTCTGCCGCCTCCCTATACATAAAGAACAGGACGCTCATAGCCAAGTAACGTAATAGAGATGCTGCGGTCTGGGGTGATTGAACCCTCTATCTCTCTCTGGCCTAGTTCCATTGTCAGTAAGAACAACACTACTTTCCGCTTCTGTATCGACTATAGATGCTTGAATGATAACAGTATTAAGGACGCCTATCCTCTTCCATGTATAGACCATGCTCTAGATTCCCTCTCTGACACTGCCTGGTTCAGCACCCTTGACCTGGCTAGTGGATACTGGCAGTTACAAAAGGAACAGCGTGATAAAGAAGACCACCTTCATTTGCCGTGATGGCCATTTCCAATTTCAGAAAATGCCCTATGGCCTTTGCAATGCTCATGGGACCTTTGACCGCCTGGTGAAACGTGTGCTTTGTAAGCTGCAATGGAAAACTTGTTTATGTTACCTAGGTGATGTAATCGTCTTCAGAAGTACATTTTCCGACACTGTACACAATCTCTGCGAAGTGAACATGGATCGATTCACTACCACCAACATAAGATTCAACCCTATGGAATGACATTTATTCCGCAAAGTGGTGGAATTCCTCGGACATGTTGTGTCTGCCAAGGGTGTTTCCACTCGGCCCACTAAAAGAGCTGCTGTTGCTGGTTGGGAAACACCTGCTTCTTTAACAGAAATATTACCATGCTTAGGTACCTGAATTTAGCAAACCCGCCGTGCCACTTTTCCAACTCGCGGAAAAATATCACCCCTTCCTTTGGACACCGGAATGTGAGATCATCTTCATGCTGCTAAAGGAAAAGCTCATCATGGCTCCGATACCAGTTCACCCGGATGCCTCATGTCCTTTAATCCTTTATACCGATGCCTTGCATAAAGTGATTGGTGCCGTTCTTTCACAGATTGGCCACGATGGACACGAACAAGTCTTATGCTATGGTTCGCACCACTTTTCGCACACTGAATGACGTTATACTACCAGCAAGCACAAACTTTTTGCCGCCTTCCATTTCATTAAGCATTTTAAACACTTTCTTCAAGTATAGCCATTTTACACTGCGGATTGACCATGTATCTCTCCGCTGGCTACAGAAACTATGCAGCCCTGAAGGACAAACCACCCATTGGCAAGAAACCCTTCAGAGATTTCAGTTTGACATAGTCCACCATCCTGGAAAGTTGCACGGAAATGCTGGTGCCCTGTCATGAAAATACCCTGAGCCTATTCGACTTCCGATGATTTTAAAGACCCGCCCATGCCTCTATCCCATGCAGATCACCTCATTGAAATCGTGGAAAGTGATGAGTTGATATTTCCTCTCCTCTTCCGCAAAGAAATGGGAGCCTGCTTGTGTGCATACTGCCAAAAAAAGCGATCCGCATCCTGGACCCGCTATGACGTGTCTGCGTAACCGCGAGAGTCCTCCTAGCAAGCAGATTTATTCTGCTTCTAGTAATACGAAGTATTACCATCGGCGCCTAGAAGAATGCCCCATGCATGATAGGATACTGTACTAACTCCTTATAGTACCATGAAACTTCTGTGAGACCATTCTGGAACAGTTACATGACTGTGTGGGACATTTCGCGCATGACTGCACACTCGAAGGAATTCGACCATGTTTCCTCTGGATTGGCATAGATGCTGTTGTGAAAATTTAGACAGTGAGCTGCGTTCCCTGCCAATGCCATGATATGAAAAGCTGCACCACTGCCCTACAAATGTATATAGTAGGTGTACCCTTCGAACATGTTGCTATTGATGTCATGGGACTGTAGTTCAGATCGACCGGGCGGGTAACGGCCGTACCAGCAAAGCTGGGTACACGCCGCCCATCCTGGATTCGTTCCCTGAACACGGCCCCCCCCTGGGTAGAACCATAAGCGTATATAAGCCTATGGGAGAGATCGTGTGGTAAAAACGACTAAGTTCGTTAAAACGCATAGTGCGCATGTGCACGATTAGATGCTATTTTTGACAGAGCATGTAGTTTACGACCAAGATAGGATGACGCTTTTAGTGAACTGAGACACTACCATGTAATCCTTTTTAATTACCTGTTCCCGCCGAATCTGGCATTAATCAAGACCAGAATTCGACGGCTTTTCAAATCTGTAAACTATTTCAAAATCGGTTAAGAAATGGCTGAATTATCCATGGAAAACCCTTCCTGATTATCTTCAAAATATTGCTGTGACGTCATAACCATGTGTACGCAGAACTTCTAGCATGTTCTAGAACATTCAACTGCATTATTATCAGCTATGCGCAGATTGGCTGTTGCTCGACCGATGATTGGTTGGAGTCTGCACCTGTGATGTCACGAGTAGTATAAAAGGAGACGCGATCCAGAGCATCCTCGGCCAGGGGCCGAATACGTTGGACCTGTACCAGCTATTACCAACACGACAGGCATTACGCATATTACTTCGCTTTCTGTCGGTTTTTCTCCCGTAGCTAGCAGTCACCCAACCCACCGCACTAAAACAATTTTGTAACTCCCGTCTTGCGGGAGCAATTTTAGAACTCTTTAGATATTGTTCACGAATATATCAAGAGCTAATTCGGAACACGAACTTGCGGTGAGGCCTTTCCGGCCTGAAAATGTGATTCTACAGATGTAGAGGTAGCGATGTTCTTTGGTGGATGACTCGGCGGATCTGCCGGCCACGCCAAAAAGTGGTTATTTAACGGTCCCCGCACTGATGTCGTGCAGGTTCATTTAGACCTATCGACAGCAGCAAGTAAACTTTGCCCGGTACATCTTCAGAGCTGGCTGACGTACCCAGCACCGTCAATCTTAAGTTTTGTATTGTCATCTGCATCTAACAACCCCCCCCCCCCCCCGCTTGTGATCGGGTTGTTGTCAGCTTCCATCCGTACCATCGGTGTACAGGTACTTTCTTCACAGCAGTAACGCTATTGTATCTCTTACTGACTACTCGTTAGACATTCTATATTGTGCTTACAGTCCTGAGTTCGATCCGCTCCCATCATGAGCTGCTTGTGGGAATCCTGTTTGCTTCCTCAGAATGCATCAACTCACATCAACCTAAGAGTGGCGTATCAATTTCAGTAACACGATAGCCCAGACTTAAGAATGGCTACCGATTATTCAAGTAACTATACTTAACATTTTAATTATTCCGTTAATTATATTTCTGAAAATTATATTGTAACCATATAAACGCTCCCGATGACTAAAAGGCACTGTAACGGTCTTAGGACCGCTAGTTATAATTTTTGTATCTGTTCATAGTTATTCTTGTTTTCTGTAAGGTGTTTTCGCTAACCGCACCGTAGTAGGTTTCGTAGGTTTCTTAACCTGTACTAGCGATATATTATTATTCCGATCATTTCATACTGTATTGATTGTTCTGGTTAGTTTATGTATATGGCCAGTGGCCATCAGTTCATATGTTTTGTTTATTTGTAGAAAATATAGGACTGCAGTGCACGTAGGAAACACTATACAGCAACATTTATATATGCAGAACTTTCTCCCGCCACCAACAATTTTTCACTGAGGTCGCTGTCCGTGCTATAACTCTGTTTAGCCCGGTATGCTACTGACTAAAACCTTTTCTATTCAGCTCGATAGGATAGGTTTAATATGATTAGAGACAATTTCTTCGTTAGGAAACCCATAGTGTACGCTTCTTTCCCATAGTTGCGATAATTTAGCCCCGCATTCCGGCAAGGTTGTGTAAGAATGGCCAAAAATACCTAAAGGGTCTCATATTTCTAAGTTATTGTCTCGCTTCATGTTCCACTAAGCCTTATGACTTCTTAATTGCTTGGATGTCCCTATCCGCACCATGGGCTGATCCGACCCTGGGAAACTATTGGGGTTTCTGACCGGTGATGGCCAAGGTGTGGTGTCACATACATTCCCTCTGTATCTTCGGATACTTAGTAGTTAGTATCTCTGCCAATGTAGGAAAGCACTGCGAAAACATATCTTAATTATTATTTTCTTTAATTTGCTGAACAATCCTCCCGCACCGCAGCGCAAAACTGGGCAACTTGTATTTAAACCTAACGACAGGTTAAACGGTTAGTCCCATAGGACGTGGTGACAGGCGATATGCGCATCCCCACCGAATTCCGTAAGAATGTCTGGGCATGATATTCAGATCTGCCACACCCTCACGGGAATGACATTTACGGTGGGTATTCGTCTCTCTTACCCCCACCGTAATGATAGACCAGTTGCCTAAAAATGCTTTTGTGAAAACTAACCAGTATCTTGTGATGTTTTATGTGGTTACGGAGTAGGATGTGAGGATTCGTATCCAGTTCGGAGATCTTGCTAAGTAACATGTATGAGTGCTGCCTTCAGTATTGATGTCTTAGGGCATCCGTTCTCAATGACAGCCGTGTCTAACAGCTAGGTAGACGCCCGCCATTTGCGGCCTAAAATAATCCTTGTCTCTAAAAATTAAATGTGAGGCTAAGCATAGAAGAAGGCCAGCATAAATAAAGCGGCAACTACTAATTTAGCATACTAAGAATTACATAATGCGGTGACGTGGGAATCCTTCGGGAATCGTTCGTTCTGTCTTCACGTAAAACAGCTCGCAGCCTTATAGTCATAATCTCACTAGGTATGGTCTTTTCTTTATAACATTTTTGGTTAAATATTAGAGTAGGCCCCTTTTTGCCTACTACTCTTCTCCCGCTTTAAGCAGTGGCAACATTTTCCCGTGATGGAGGCCCGCGCGAGGCACTTGCCTCTCGCAAGAATTCAGTGATGACGGTCCACGCGAGGATAATACTCCTCACCCAAACTAGCACTAGTAGTGCCCGCATGAGGCACATAATTCCCGTCACTATAAAGACAATTTTCTTTCCTTTCAGCTTAGAGGTATAATAGCTTATACTAAGTTAATTAGTTAAATCTCATGTACGTGAGACTCCCTTGCGGGTATACCTCTGCGGACCTATGAGTCTGTGTGGTACCTCCGGGAGCCCCACGTTTAAAAGTTCATCCGACTGTCTCTGTCTTGTATTTTCGTATGCTCATTAGTTTTATCTAGCATACTCGATAGCCTGTTTAGGTAAGATCATTGTATAGACTTATTTTAATTAGGTTACCAAAATCAAATCTTGTAAGTCCATAGATCACGAAATTGCTATGGACAGGCATACTGGTGACACAAACTCTTGGGATGAGACCATTGTGTTTAATGTTCGTGATGATGGTCGCACGGCCCCACCGGAACGATTGAGTTCCACCGGCCTTAGGAGCTGGTCTTTGTTACCCGCAGGGCAGTCTCGTACAGGATCCATCACCCCGAGACCGGAAGCTAACCAGCATCATCATTCGTCGTGCACTTGCGGTGCGGTGAGTCGACACCAGAACGGCCCGACACTACCCCACGTGCTACAGGACTCCTGACCACCTCAGATAACAAAAAACAATTTATTTATGTATTACAAGGCTACTTTACCAAATGGACTGAAGCTTTTGTGCTTCCAAATCAGGAAGCCACCACTGTTGCGCAAACCTTGGTAAATCTGGTTTTCCCCAAGAGTCACACTCAGACCAAGGTACTAATTTCAAGAGCCGACTGTTCCAAGAACTATGCTGTCTATTACACATCATGAAAACGAGAACTATGCCTTTTCATCCGACATGATTTAACCGGACCCTGGCCACCATGTTGACGAAAGAACGCCCACACACATGAGGTTAGGCCGCTAATTGTCACTTCCACTGGGCATCGTTAATGCCACACACACCAGGGGAACTTAATTATCCATCATTATATGTAGAACTGCTTCATCAAAGATTAGAAGATGTACACTTCCAGGAAGTGTACAAATGACAGAAAGCAGTCCATGAGCGGCATGCGTATGGTGAACCACAGAGAGCCTCATCAATTTTGACCGCCTGAAACCTTGTATGGGGGCAAGGGAGAGACTGCCGCCTGAGCGTGATGCTGCCCAGTACCGACCAGTAGATCTGCCATCACACGTGCCACTATCCCGATGCACTACCAGCCTTCCCAATGGGCTGGACAGTACAATCGGCTCTGCTGGTCCTGACTGAATAACAGGGACTAGACGCTTTGACAAACCATACTTGCATGAACCGATGACAGATTCCATTGGCATGAATGGATAAGTAGGAATGTTGGTTTGCTTTTGCGCTAACGAGCCCAGCACACAACTATTGTCAGGATGAGAGAAATCCAGCCCCTGGCGACGTACCCCAAGGCTATGTTTTTGGAAACTGAGACTGAGAGGGGCTGCTTATTTAACATCGTCAAGCTCATTTTGACGCCATGCAGGGCGATCTAAACTCTGAATTGAAGGCTCGTCTTACCCTGCGAGGCAAGAGGGTCTCGCATAACCTAACCGATCGTGTCCTTTTGCGGCCGACAGAGGCCATAACCACACATCAAATAGCTTATTAAAAACACTGCCTCACACGGATCTCCTCCAAAGATAAACTCAGAGTTAGGTACACACAGACAGACATCCCTGGAATGCCCGCGGAGAACATTCGATCAACTAGGCAGCAATTACTAATTTGATTAACCTTAGTTGTATTGACTGACGAGGATGATTAGTGCCTGTTCACGACTTACTGACTGCTCAGGATAAGTTAGGAAAAAGCATGATGTCTCTCCCGATGGCTTAGCCTCCTTCTTCCCCTTTTTTGGCCTGGGACTAAAAATACTTAAAACGGCAGAAGTTGAGAAGGCTCTTAAAGCCCTGAAGAATGGACGTGCATCTGGACATGATGGCATGAGCAATGGACTATTCAAATATGCAAGTGACATCATCTCAAAACTGATCATGCACCTAATCAACTCAGCTTTTATGCATCACCTTCCCATCGATGCTGTAGGCCAAGGCACCCTTATCCCACTACCCAAGCCCAAGAAGCCACCTGGCCCACCAGCCAATCTCCGGCCCATTGTGCTCCTCAACAGCATACGGAAAATCCTATCCAATGTTACTCTATGCCACATCCGAGACAAGACTGATGACTTCACCGGATCATGTCAGTGGCTTCAAACATGGATGCAGCTGCGCAGACATTGTATGAGCTCAACGCATGCTTGTGTCAGTAGTCATGTCCAAAGACTGGGAAATTAGCAAAATGGGCATTGACACAATTAAGCATTCAAAGATCCTAGATGTAATATGCCAGGCCAGTTGCAATGAAGATGAGCTACGACTAATGAGACTACTGCTTGCAGATACCAAGCTGAGAGTACGAGTCAAGTCAGTGAAGTCTGTAGAGTTTGAGACATCAATCGGCTCCCCACAGGGACATCGCCTATCTCCGGTGATTTTCACCTGCTACATTGCTGCAGCAATGAAATCTGTGCGGGACAGTTCCACAAGACCAGATCCCCCCCCCCCCCCCCCCAATGTCAATACTGGGTCATTCCGTATAAGATGGACCAATGCCCGTCAACTCATAGTCACGGATTTCCTTCAAACTTTCTCAGTGTGAGCATATGGATGTTTTAGTTGAGCATGACAATTTTTTAACTGATATGTGAAAAACTTTTTGAAAAATGCCCTCTCAAAGACCCCTATGCTAAAATCGACAAAAGTTTCAAGTACAAATCCAATGTTTGAGACATCATATCTCATCCAATATACTGTTTACAATACTAGATCTTTTCATTCTAATGCTCTGGTCAGCATACTTGAGGAAAATAACAAGCAATATGTGTTGACTTGTTTTGGGTGTGTTTTAGGGGTCACCAAAAACGTTAAAAACAGCTAATTTTCCAGTTTCAACAAAATTTGGTGATACAGTAAAATGTATATTATAGTTGCTGTAACTAAATGATTTCTACCCAGTTCACTAGAGCTAATATTAGCTTAGTAATATTTACTGACTAACAGCAAGGTTTGCTCATCAAAAATTTTTGGGGGCCCAATGCACCACCCACCCCTGTTCACAAAATAGGGCCAACTTCATCGCCTATTAAGTCAAAATAACCCCTTTCAATTTTTATTTTATTTTGGTGAATGGTAGGTATATGGTCAATAGTTACATGGTTAAAAGTTGCACTCTTACATTTGTTCACTTTTGGAGCTATGGCATATTAGAAATGTGATATTTTTGTAAAACTTGTACGATATTCCATTTTTGGGGTTAATAATTTTAAAATTATAGGGCCTAGAGGCATGAAACAAGCGATACAACCAGTTCTCCTGCTATATTAGAAGAACCAATCAGCATTTCCTGGTTATATAATACATAAACATCGATTTTCTAGACCCAAAGACCTGACTCTGTTAAAATTTGACATTTTTTCGCGACAATCTAATTTGTGTTAAAAAGTTTAAAATATCTCCACTTTAGCATTTTAGATACTTTTTCATCATAGGTGGACATTGAATGGTATATTATGGTCATATTAGTACAGCTACATGGACTTCTATGGCCATTTATAGACAATTTTGACACACTGCGACCAGGCCAATATGTGTAATCTCTCATACTAAAGTATGCCTAAATGTCACAAATTTCATGGAATTATTTAATAAACTGAGACAGGCATTGGTTAATACACATGATATAATATAAAAGTGTTAAGAGATAGTACATAATACTACATACCTCAGCAATAATTGATGATACGGTACATGATCCAGCATATACCGCTCCTCCAAATTATTTAAATAGTCCATTTATAAAGTCGATATCAGTTTGTGGAAAAGTGTACTGCCGGCCAGTTGCTGTCAATGGTGTTGACACCTTACTTAGAATGTCACAAAAAGGAACCCAGCACTGGTCTGTGTGCCTTGGCCAACTAAAGGATCGAGCTGGTCCATGCGGCTTCATAAACGAAATGAGACAGTCCTCATTATCTAGACTAATTTCTAACACTATGCCAAACCACCAATTTTTGTCATACAATGCACCAACATAGTCACTCAAAGACAGTTCCATAGGGATATTTAAATTCTGAATCTCTGATGACATACCAGGTTGTGTGTTAGAAAATGACCGAGTGTATGAAACATCATCAGTTGAAATTCGCTTTACTGTGATAGAGTTAGTGTCATTTGGAACAAACGAATGGAATGACCTGGTTCCTTGCACTGTTTTGGCATGGAGATACCGCTCTTCCAACATTGTATGATGGCTCTGGATCTCATCTTTACTAACTAAGAAGAACTTGATCTTGCTTATGTTCTGTTGGCTGAATTCATACAGTTCACTAGCATTTCGTATAAGCGCTGTTTGCAGACTAGCCCTTGTGGCTAAGCGCTTCACTGTGCCACCGATACCGTCGCAAACACCTTTACCATGGCTGGTAGCAAAGAAATGCCATTCTGCCCTAATATCAAAATCTGAATAATGATGGCAGACATTAATAAAGTTTTTGAAGTTCTTGTATTGTCCTGCACACCCATCACTAAAGTATTTAATTATATGAATATTGGGATACTTTTCCTTCAAATATCTTGTAAAAATCTCCTGAAAACAGTACACAGTATTTGTTTCGTGTTTCAGACACTCAGAGATGAAGCATACATTTTCTTCATTCAACTTTCCATAAGCCTTAACATAAAATGCCAAAGGATGTATCGTGACTTGAGAATTGTTCCAATAAAATCCCTGTACACAATCTTGCACAATAATGCTGTAATTTTCAGCAAAGTCGAGAACAACAATGGCAGTAGTGTCATCTAAATCATGTTTGCACGCTTTCAAGAATTCACTTTGAGATTTCGCTATGAAGGAATGTGGTGTTAATTCTTGGATCCATTGACATAATATAGAAATAAAATCTTCAACTGATACTTCTCGGCGCATGATTTCAATTCGGTCTGTGGATACCCATTCATTGAATTTAATGATGTCATCCTCATCCATGTGCTCGTAAAGGTCTTGCTCTAAGTAAGTTTTGAGAAATGCAGTTCATGGACACTTTTCACATCGTTGCAGCATGCAATTTCTAGAACTACTGTCACATACAGATTTGTCAATTAGGTTATGATAGTCTTCAGAGATAACATTCACCATAAACTTTACATTTTGGTGTTTTTCGCATACACAAACATTGTGGCTGCCGCTAGAAGAAACAGTTACACACCATTTGGGTCTTAACTCAACAAATTTAGAGAAACCAATTTTAAGTCCAGTTTCTGTTTTGAAATTAGCATGTACTTCCTTCAAATTTGTCAGGATTAGCCGTTTTTGCTTATGTTCTTTGGTACCACAAATTCTTATAGTAACAAAATCATTTTTCCCGGGTAATAGTCTAGATACAGTATCATCTTGGTAGTAGTTAATACCACTATCTAGTGTATGCTGATCAAGCTTATTTCTTTTAAAGGTTTCACGATCAGCGAGTATTCCATCATTCTGCGCAAGTTGTCTGGCTTGTTTCACCATATAACGCGTAACACCACATGCCTGAAAAACCTGAACAGTTTTATCTATCGACCATGATTTAGGTGTAATAGTCAATACTTGTATCTTTTGATTTCGTGATGACACAGACAGTTTTTCATTCATGTTCGATACCAAGTAGTCCACATCTAACTTAGAATCACATGTACATTCAGTTTGTGAAGTGTCAGCAACTAATTTATTAGGTGGAAAACCTAGGTGGGATGCCACGTGACTTGTTGTTGCTTCTGCCATTTGTTTGATTTTTCGTTTACCATATGATACTTTCCTTTCTGAATGGACACTCTTTAGGGGAGAAACTCCAACTGCTGAGAAACTAGAGTTGAGGCCTTCAGCATTACTGTACAAAGTATCTGCTATGGCCATTGATTCCGGTTCACTGTCACTACAATCTGTCAGGTTATTAATTTTCTGCAAACAATGATGGCAAATATTTTGGCCAGGTTGTTTTCTCTCTCTAGTTTTCGACTGTATTAATGCCACAATTTCTTGATCTATATTAACTAGTCCATTTTTAATAAGCTTTTTGTGAACTTTTAGGGGATCACAACATGAAGTGTTCTGCTTCATCATCGGGAATATATGCAGATAGTGTTTCTTGTGGCAACAGCACACTGTTTCTAAACTATCCTCACTCTGGCTGCTTCTCATTGCAACAAGTGTTTTATCTGTAGCCGTCAATTGTACAACATCATTTACAGAGCATTTATCCGTAAACTTATGACATTTATGATTAGTGAGATGTCCAACTGAACAACATGTCTCTGGTAATTCAGCCATTGTGCAACGTGTCCGAGTCAAAGTTTACACTTTTCAAATTAAAAGGCCTAATTTATCATTAAAATGTATAGTGAATTATGAAATTTCTAAAGTAAATATCTAAACATTTGTGTATCAGCAACAATGTCAATGTTTCAAAGCAGTAATAATTAAACACTTTCACTGGTCATGCTGCCTAATCTTGATCACTTAAAATGCTTGACTGAACTCTTGTTGATAGCAATACTTGCATGCAGATCTCTGAGAAAAACTGAGACCATGTGACTAATCAATATCACCTCACTACCTATGTCTATTACAGCAATTGACCTAATTATATACAAAGCTCTGAAGGTTGAGTTATTTTCTCTAGATATGAAATCTCTCAGTCTTTATTAACACTGGATAACTCAAGACTGAGTGATGAGCTGTTGCAGCTCGACCAGCTTACAGGACAAACTCTGTACCTGGTGTATATTTTGAAAATGATTTGACTGAAAATTATTGATGGCTAAGTCAGCAACAACTTATAGTCAACTTGTTTTTTAAATATTCTCCAGGCAATATGTTATTCCCATTGAAAATGTTGTTGAATAATGACTTGTAGTTTACCCACAAAAATGTCAAATTTTAACAAAGTAAGGTTTTGACATCTCTAAAATCCATGTTTATCTATTTTGTAAAAGGGAAATGCTGGTTGTTTCTTTTAATAAGGCAGGGAAACGCGCTACATCTCTTGTTTCATACTTCTAGAGTGTATACTTTTAAAATTATTAACCCCCCCAAAATCGAATATCATACAAGTTTTTGAAAAAATATCAGATTTTGTATTTGCCATAGCTCTAAAAGGAAACAAATGTAAGAGTGAACCTTTTGGCCCTGTAACCATTGACCATATATATAACATTCACCAAAATATTAAAAAAATTGAAAGGGGTTATTTTGAAAAAAGATGTTATGAAGTCACCCCATTTTGGCGAACAGGGGTGGGGGTTAATGCTCCCACAAAATTTTTGCGGAGCATATCTTGCCATTAGGTAATAAATATCACTAAAGTAGCAGTAGCTCTAGTTAACAGGATAGAAATCATTTGTGTAAACCAAATACAAATACATTTTACGGCATCACCAAATTTGGATTAAAATATGAAAAACCACATTTTTTGGCATTTTTGACGACCCCTAATACATGCCTAAAACAGGTCAGCACAAAATGCTTGTGATTTTCTCGAACTATGGTGACCAGACTGTTAAAATAAAAAGACCTAGTATTGTGAGCACTGTAGTCGGTGAGATATGAAGCCTCAAACATAGAAATTTTGTTACAAATTTTTGTCAATTTTAGGCAGGGGGTATTGGATAGGCCAGTTTTCAAAAATTATTTGACCTTTCACTATAATACTTGGAATTTCCTGTTAATACATACATATGCTTACTCTGACAAAGTTTGAAGGAAATCTGAAACTATGACTTGACGGATTTCAAAAATTGTGGTCCTTCTTATATGGAATGACCATACTGGGTATGCCACTAGAGATGGAATATGCCGACGATGTGGACTTCATAGCTGATGAAAAGAAACCCCTTGACAACCTTCTTCCAATAGCTGCAAGCAAACTAAAAATTGAGAATCTCTATGAATGAATCCAAAACAGAGTTCACCCACATATACCTATCTACAAAGCAGGAAACTAATTAAAATGACGACACACTTCGTGGTGGCGAACCATGGAAGAAAAGTAAAGCTATGGATTCGTAAATCAAAGATGCCCTTGATAAAAAGGCTATACAATGCAACCTGCGTACCCTTGATGCTGTATAACTGTAACAGCTGGGCATCTCCAAAGAAAGCTCTGAATAAACTTGGTGCCTGCCACCTCAAAAACCTAAGCACCATCACTGTACACAGATGGCCAGACAGCATAATTTCCAATGATGCTCCATGTTTTGGCCATGTGCTAAGGATGCCAGAAGAGACACCAGCACAGAGACTCTTGGAATTTGCCCTACTCTGATCTGAGCCAGCAAATACATAGCCGGGAGAGGATGTCATTGCATAAATCTGCTAAGCGTGCTACGAGGTGACCTCAAGAAAGCAGGACTCGGGACACTCAAGTCAGAAATGGGCCTGAGGAAGCTAAGGAATTTGGCTGAGGACAAGACACAGCAGACAAAAGCGAAGAAGGACCAATTGCAGCTGTAGGATGTTTCTACTACTACAGCCGCAGAATACATACATACTAAAAATACTGCACATTGAGCTTAGGATGAAAACTAAACATTAGGAAAGCCCGCTCTCCCGCATTTGGTTCTCTCTCCCTCTCTCTCCCCAACTCACTCCCCTCCTTAAGACACTAGCACCCGAGAGAGACAATGCCTAAACCTGGGCATGCATTTCATCCGCACTCACACACCGCTGCCCGCAGGATTAACCCAAACGGATCCCTCTTCCTAGAAAGACTCCCTCACCTTGGCCTGGGGACTACTTTTCGACCACGCGCAACAGGGAGATTTGCTTCCCTCGTCGCTGCACAAGAACGGGAGTGAAAACTAGAACGAGCCTCCGAAGCTCTCGCCGTGGAAACCTCTGACACCACTACTGACTCCCGTCGAAGAACCTACCGCCACTAATGCCCTCGCAGCAGAGAACACTGCCACCTATTCTAGTGCTTCTGTCATTTCACCCGCTACCACTGGAACAGATGTGTATCTAAACACGACTCTCTCCCGCTCAGTTTAGGAACCGTGTTACCCAAGACCTAGTGGGTAATGATGCCTGCGAAACCAACTCCGACTAAGGATGACAAACAGGATGAGTGGCCGAGAAGCTCCATTGACTGGGGCCCAGATCCGGGTACAGGCTTTAAGCCATGCTGGGGATGCCTCGTCGGACTCGCATGTTTCCATGGAGACGGCTGACCGCTTTGCTCAGCAAACGTTTGTGAAAGACACGTGACCTGTGCGAAGGGATTACCACTGTTAGCCCTGAGAACCACCACCCCGAAACAAGCGGGAGGACCTGAAGGACGCCTGTAGCCTGTTGGATGGCGCTCGCAGCAGAGGCTCACCTGGACCATTGTCGCTCGACTTGCACCACCTTCTTGGGCCCGAGGAGCGAGATCTGGAGTGGTGGGATGGCTGGTGTGGCGGCCGACTGCCAATCGTGGATGAATAATGCGAGAGCAGAGAACCAGCGCAGGAACATAGAGACCAAACATTCCATTTTGAAGGTCACATGGCGCAATTACAAGTACAAAATGAACAGCTCCTTGCGGCCTAGAGACAAGGAAAGCAGTGATACCAAAGTTCAAACTGCCATCCCTAAAACAAGGTCAAGGCCTAGAACCAATGCGCAGTCACTTGATCTCAGAAGCGCAAGATGCCTCTGCCAAAGGGGGGAAATTTCAATGACATGACATGTGACAGCTGTTAATCAACTATACCACTGTGCCACATTTGTCACTAAGTTTTACTCACCTGCCAAAAACTCTCACAGAGATTCTCTCCTCAGGGTGATGTCTGTGATACAGATGGTGATCAACACTTGGAAGAACAAGTTCACTGACTAGTATAGGTTTACAGAAGTCAGGAAGATTTCGCGCCATTTCGTTATCATTTCTTATTTTTTATGACTTGAATCAAATTTGATGTTACGATTGGTAGAACGAGTAGGTAAGATTTAATCCGGTACCCGACTCTAAAGTTTGGAGTCGAATTAGTGCAGATGCACCTCAGTTTATGTCGCAAATGTTAGTAAAATTTTACAAATATTAAATTATGTAATTGCCGCAGTTATTCTAAAATATCGATTTGTAACCCGATCAGACAAAATATATCATATTTCAACTAAATAAATATTTCAGCAGTTGCCATAGAAATGGCCGATCATATCACGTGATCATCCGCTGCAAATGACGGAAGTCTGACAGTTCGTCGAAAATTTTTCAAAGGTATCAAAACTTTCACCAATTTACAATTCTGTTTGCAATCTGTTTGACTCTGCATCGCCATTGAATAAGTGATCATTTATTTAGATGTATTGATTATGGTTGCTTTCATAAATAGTTTAGAAACGATTCCATTCGGTAATCGGTAGGCGCACTCAGACTCACGAAAACTGGTGTTTTAAAAAAAATTATATTTGTCTTAAAGCGCAATAGTAATCCTGCTACTGCCTGACCTTAACCCCTGTGTCTACTATGTTTGGTCATGCCAACTTTCGTAGGATTATCCGATTGATCTGAAATTTGTTCACACAGGGCATTCAAAAGGTCAAACTCAAAGTTAAGGAAACCAGCTAGTGGCAACTACCCAGTCCATGTTTATGATGCTACCTGGAGCCTGTTCCAAATGGAAAATGCTACAGAGTGCCCTGTGAAATTCGCACAGCAGAAAAGTTTCTGCTTTGGAACGATAAGTTTTGTTAGATTGCTCTACACGGATTGGGTGTGGCATCACATCGATTCTGATGTCTAGACTATAAGCTCACTTACTAGGATAATTGTACTTTGAGAAAGGAATGGGTGTGAGATCACATCGTTCCCAATATCTATAACTATGTAATTTATATTTAAGCTAGGTACATACCAGTATAATTGTATTCTGAGAAGGGAATGGTTTGGAATCACATCGTTCCTAATAGCTAAAGTTATGTATTCCACATGTATAGTGAATTTCTTAGTAGTATGAGATTGGGATTTGGTGTGGAATCACATCACTCCTAATATCTAAAGTTACATATTCCATAGGTAGCTTTTGAATTGCTTAACTGTAGTATAAGATAGGAAGGTGGTGTGAAATCACATCGTTTCTAAGCTCTAACTGTATGTAACAGCTAGGTACGTACCAGTATAATTATATTCTGTGACAGGAATGGATGTGCAATCACATCATTCCCAATAGCTAAAGTTATGTGTCCCACGTGTATATTTTAATTGCTTAATTATAGTATGAGAAGGATTTGCTGAATAATCACATCACTCCTAATATCCAGGGCCGTATTTAAGGATGGGGGTGGGTGGGGGGCAAGCGGGGCAAAAGCCCTGGGGCCCCCACAAGCAAGGGGCCCCACAATCTAAAAATGAAAAAAAAAATTATGCACTTTTTTGAAAGCTATAAGACATTTAAAGAAAACTTTATTAGTTTAGAACTCTTAATCATGCATTATAATTCTATTCTAATATTTGTGGGGGCCACAATTCTTGTTTAGTGTTCGGCAACAATGTTAATTATGAAAGTTTGCAAAATAGAATAATTTTACAACGAAAGAAAGCACCATAATTCACCCTAAAAGTAGACTCTGGTCGTCTTGAGCGTCTAGGTGTAAAAAAAATTTTGGGGGCGAACCCCAGACTCATTCTTTGCCCAGGGCCCCCACATATCTAAATACGGCCCTGCTAATATCTAAAGTTACATATTCCATAGGTAGCTTTTGAATTGCTTAATTGTAGTATGAGATAGGGAAGTGGTGTGAAATCACATCGTTCCTAAGCTCTAATTGTATGTAACAGCTAGGTACGTACCAGTATAATTGTATTCTATGACAGGAATGGGTGTGAAATCACATCGTTCCTAAAAGCTAAAGTTATGTATTCCACATGTATATTTGAATTGCTTAATTATAGTATGAGATAGGGCAGTGGTGGGAAATTCACATCGTTTCTAATTGAATGTATTTCACATGTATGTAGGCCTATATGATTTGTAAAAACCCCAACAACATGCTTTAAGGAATAGGTGTGAAAATTGTCACTATATTAAGTGCTTTTAAATGTATCAGGAGAGATGGATAGGATGCGTTAGCACATCATTCCCAACCTGTAATACTTATGTATCTCGCATTATTATAATATATGAACTGTAAAATCTTATAAACCTACATAAGTGTGGGTGTGCTGGTGCACTGTAGGATGGCATCATCCATGGGGAATGCGTGGGTTATCACCCATTTCCCTTTTCACGCTACTCTACACCATTACACACTGGTATAACAGCAGTCCCAAATTGTATATATGTATGTATGTAAATATGGAAGTATGTAATCAAGAATGCTGAAATATACTGTATATACTGAAACATAACCGCTAGTCAACATATTAGTATAAACTTTGACCTTCATCATAATATAAATGTACACATAGAGTTTATCCGCCATTACAAATAAGGAGTATGAGCATAACATAAAGGCACTAGCATGCGTTCTGTAAACTATCTAATCTAATCTTAATCTGATCTAAAACATGTTTTGAGGTGACTCGCGAAACTAAACATTAATCTCTGATGTAATTGTATGCGAAACAACATCATGTAGCAGGGTCTAATTTAGAATTTTATATTTGCATAGCATTTATTGCTATGTTTCACCGATAAATTCCCTGTATCTCAATCTCGGAGCAAACAAATAGGAAAGCTGCTGAATATTTTGAAATTAATATGACTGGAAGCCACTGCTGCCTTAGGCAGCAATAACTTCCAGTCATATTAATTTCAAAATATTCAACAAAATATGGTATACATTGTAAAGAATGTACTTTTTCAGACATTTGTTGTTAATGATAGAATTTTGAAAATCAATGATAAATTGCAGTCGTGTACAAATTCTGCATAGCAGATACAGCTATGCATGTTGCAGAATGTGTAGCAACTGCTTAAATATGTTTAGCAAATTGAGATGCGATAAATTATGCCCTGTGTAGCCATATATTGCACCATAAGCTTATCACTCAAAGGATACTGTGAGAATTGAGAAAGCACTCTTTTAAAACATTTTGTGTCCAAACTGTACATATGTATTATATACAAATATCTTCTCATGCCATAAACCGGAAGGGCGATACATAATTAATATCTAAATCGTCTAGATCAACAAAAGGCCAAGACAGGCCTCCAAAGTAAAAAGTGATGATGAAATAGTGTCAAATCAAAAACACCCATGCATGTTACGGATGGAATTTATAATTTTCAATGCATGTAGAATATGTACTATTGATAATGACTGTTTCAAAGCTATGTTGTTATCAAGTGAATGTTGGAGGGTGTACATAGGATGAAGTAAAACATTGCTTCCCGTCACCATAGCAACAGCATTGGAGAGATTGTTAATGTTACGGACGGAATCAGAAAAATTGCAACCCCTGACACAGATAACATTTTGTCAAAACTCTGAGGTTTAAACTTCCTGTAAGACTTTATTGTAGTAACATTGTTGCTTAGTGTATAAGCTAAATTAAGAAACTGGTAAGAGTTGAGATTATAAAAGCAGCGGTACTAAGATGTCATTTTAAATATGTTATGGATGGAATGTTACAGATGGAAGAATTTACACCTACAAAATTACAATGACATTAAGAAACTTTATTGCATGTATGTAAGGGGCATCTGTCCTGTGCATTCTATCATGCACTAGGTTACACCAGGAAAATGATCTGTAGTGTAAGAGAAGAAATTATATCATGTTACGGACGGAAATAGTTACAGACGGAAATAGCATGATTACATGAAAATGTGTTGCTCAAGATTCATTTAATGCTATAGCAGGGCAATAACCATTGTATGAACATGCAATTTCTGGTTCTCGTTCGATCAATACTCACCATTCTATTACTTCTGATACAGCTAGCCCTGATAGCTGGGCCCTGGGACTATAGACTTAGAGAGCTTTACCGACTCCTGGAACCGGGTACCCGGCTCCCAACTGCTGAGTACCCGTTCGTTTGCCATGAAGCTCATTCTTGTTTGCATAGCAACAAGAGACACATGCTTTTTTGCGGTTGGAAGTCTTGAGATTGTTCTACGTCTTTTTCTGTGTTAAATTGTGATAGCTTGTGCGCTCTCTAAAGGATTACCATGGATGCTGCCGATGATAACCAGGTCGTATATTTCCATGTTATTCCATAGTTAAAAGACTTAGGTCTTTGAAATTTCATCTGCGTCGCATGTTCCAATTTCTAACCCCAAAGAATCTGGGACGTGTGTTAACAACGAAATATGCCAGATGAGCGCCTTCTTTAAACCCCAACAGGCGATCGGCAGATATGAAAATAGGTGTTGGTTGACGGTGTTTTATAACACAAATATCGGCTGACGTCGTTCTCCGTAAGATCCGAGCGGGTGACGTCACACCCGTGTTTGTCGGATGTTTATGTGAAGAAAATGTTTCATTAATTCGCGCATCTGATTCTAGGTGCTGCGTACTTTAATTGGTACCAGAAAACCTTGGAATTTTCAAGTTTTGCATGTTATCACGATCTGTTTGCAATGATCAGTGGTTTCAAAATTCTTGATTTAGATGTGTGGTCTGCGGTTTTACCGTGTGCTACAGCAGTTTGTTTACATTTTGTTGTTTCTTCACATATCGTTTTGGCCTTCGTTAGGAGTATAATTTATATTTATTAGTAAATGTACTCCGAATGCTATGCGATATGATTCCTGGTTCCGTTATACATCCTTGAGGATCAGTGTATGGGTGTATTATTGCCCGCTTCGTTCTTGTCGTCATAATCAATGCGATTTTTGCTGTAACATTGCGGGGTGGGGTGCGGGAGGGTTTACAGTTAATTTATGGTCAAATATTTTGAAAATTAATTGTCTGCCTTCCATTCCTGTTTCGTTCCGCTTGCTTATTGTAGGTTTGTGCTTATTTATAGGCCAAGCCAGCCCCGCCATCATGTGACGAGTGCCACAAATTCGTTCGGGTTCTGTTCAAGGTCTGTTTTCGCTGTACGAAATGTAACCTTGACAATAGGTGTAATGTGTGCGCAAGTGTGGTCGGTCGACATGATGCTGAAGTTCCTTGCCCAGAAGGACTTGGCAGGGTCTGACGTGGGGTCAGGCGGCTTGAAAGTAAATCGTGAAGTGTCCGTTTCGGCCCTTGGAGGCGCTCCACGTCTACAACCGGAGGTGGCGGAGATGGCACCGCCGGCGTGGTTTGGTCCGGCTATGCAAGGCTTCTTGTGTAGCGTTCTGCCCATGCTGGTGTCGTCCCTGCTGCCAAAAGTTGTAGGACAGTCTCTCCCCATGTTTGATTCGGACCCTGTCTGGACTGGCCACCGAGGGAGCCATCTCGTACGCCCCCCCCCTGGCAGTCCCGGCGGGCTCCGGCCTGACAGGTTATTTCTCTGCGGCCACCTCCGGGTGGTCCAGTAGCGGTGGCTGGTCCGTCAGGCATGGGAGCCGTCCACCAGGATGGCTCCACGGTTTACTCGTCTAGTGACGACTCTTCGGGGTCTGAAGATGAGGAGGAGAGGTTGCTGTGGCCTGTGATGCCGCGGGTGGAGAGCATGGAGGTCGATTCCGTCCTGGACGGAACCGCCCTCCATCTGTCTGGCTTGGCGCAAGCCAGGGCAGCGGCTCCGCCCGTGGTTGAGGCCAATCTGGTACCGGGCACCCGTCCTGTGATGGTTGGTTTGCCACCAACCAACACGGTGACTGGTGTGCCGGGCCACGCGTGGTACTCGCCTATCTCGCCTGGTCTGGTGGTCAGACATGGGGTGCCGTTGGCGCCCATGTTTGGCCACGGTTCCGTGACCGCTACGGGTCCGCACGGCTTTCTGTGCGGGCCTACTCCATGGACTGGTGTTCCATGGGGTGGCGGCGGAACCGTACGGTACCGGAGTTCCTGGCATATCAGTAATGGCGCCTAGCCGGGAGGCTGTTGCTGGTAGGGCCGTGAACATGTCAACGGGTGACGTGTTCACGGGAGTGTCCTCCTCGGAGACGGATTGGTCTGAGGCTCTGGCTTGGCTAGCCAGGGTAGACCCGTCTGTGGTTCCGACCACGGCTGAGGAGGATGTACCCCGTCCATCGGTGGCATCGATCAGGACAGGGATCTTGCCCGCAGCCCGGATCCAGTCTATTGGACTGGATCCAAGGTTTATTGAGTTAATTGATGCTATTTATAGCAAGCAACTCATGACCAAGGGCCAGCTTCCTGCGGCCTCCAGGGAGGTGCGGGCGAGGTGTCGTATTCCACGGGGGGAATACGACAGGTATGGTGTTGTCCCGTCGGTCACCGAGGATGACCGATGGGTACTGGGTGTCCTGAGTGCTGGAGCGGGTGGCCCCGCCCCGGCACTGGTGGACAAATCTTTGTGACACCATGATGAAGTCCTGTCTCTATGTGATAAGGGTGTGAGGGCAGCTATGAATGCTGTCAACCATTCTTATCGCCTTCTTCAGTCGCCTTCTACAGTCGGTGTGGGCTGAAGCGGGGGCAGGCCACCCTGTGCCACCTGTGGCGCTTTCGTGCGTCAATGACGGCCTGGTGCTGTCTATGGACGCATTGGCAAGGGTGCAGGCGCGTGTAACCAAGTCCAGGCGGCAGATGGTTCTTGATCATATGCGTCCAGCTACGGCGATCAGGGAGCGTCTTCTTGGGATGCCCCTGACAGGCCCAAGCATCTTTGGTGGCCAGGCGCGGGCCGTCTTAGAGGACACGGCCAGTATTGCGCAGAATCGGTTGGCAGTTAACCTGCAGCTAGAGCTAGTGCCAGTTAGACCGGCCAAGCCAAGACCAAAATGGTTCACTCTCTCGTCAAGAGAGGGGGGGGGAGCGGATCGCGAGCCAGACACCCCCCATTAGGCGTCTATAGTGGGTGGAAGGCTCATGCGTTTCGCCGCGGCTTGGCGAGGTGTGACGTCAGACAGTCTGGTCCTGGGGTGGTTATCCCAGGGATACATGCCAGAGTGGTGGAACTTTCCACCACAGAATCTGTCTTTGGCACCTGTCTGGACACCCGTTCCAAGGGAACCAGACAAGTTAGAAGCCATTCAAAACGAAGTGTCAAGTTTGCTTCTGAAGGGAGCAATAAAACCAGCAAACCGGAACACTCCAGGCTTCTATTCAAACATGTTCCTTGTCCCCAAGAGCACAGGGGGATGGAGACCCGTACTCAATCTCAGGCCATTAAATTGGTTTATCCATATGCCTCGGTTTCAGATGGAAACTCCGAGGTCAGTAATGGCAGGATTGAGGAAGGGAATGTGGTGTGTATCGATCGATCTGAAAGATGCATATTTCCACATTCCAATGAACAGGAGTTGTCACAGGTTTCTGAGATTTGCTTTTCAGAATCAAGTATGGGAGTTTATAGTCCTCCCGTTTGGCCTGTCGACAGCTCCAAGGGTTTTCACAAGAGTGGTCCTTGTGGTGACATCGTTTCTTAGAAAAGAGGATGTGACGCTTCACACCTACATAGACGATTGGCTGATCAAAGCAGACACATCAGCCAGGTTAGAGGTGGATACTGCTCTGACTCTGAAGTTGCTTTCAAATCTAGGCTGGATAGTCAACAAGGAGAAATCCCACTCAACATTTCATTTATTTAGGGATGCGATTCGATCTCGAGGAGGGCAGGGTTTACCCGGCAGAGCCCAGAGTGGTGTCTCTGTTAGCCATCCTTAAGAGTTTTCGATTGGGAAACCACATTCAGGCGAGGCGGTTTCTTCAGATGCTGGGCATGATGGTCTCCAAGGAGCAGGTAATCCTGTACGCTGCTCTGATGCGAAGACCTATCCAGTTGTATTTGATGTCTCTGTGGAAACAGAGAACAGAACCCCTGTCAAAGCTGGTTCCGGTTTTGGAGCCAATAATGTTGTATCTTGTATGGTGGAAAAAGCGTCAGAATCCCCAGAACACCAGGTCTCGGGCACATGGACTCTCCAGGAGAGCAAGCTGCATATCAATCTGTTGGAAATGATGGCAGTGGAACTGGCATTGGAAAAGTTTCTTCCAAAAGTAAGGGGCAAGGCGATATTGATATGGTCGGACAACTCGACAGTAGTATCATACATAAATCGCCAAGGCGGGACCAAGTCACCCACACTGTGTATCAAAGTGTGGCACTTGATTCAATGGTGCAGGAATTACTCGGTTGTTTTGAAAGCAGCTCACATTCCTGGGCGATTGAACATTCTGGCGGATGCTTTGTCTCGCAGACAGAGAGTTCTGCCAACAGAATGGTCTCTCAACCCTCCAGTTCTACACAGGATCTTCGAGCATTGGGGCAAACCCAACGTGGACTTGTTCACCACAAGGGGAAATGCTCAAATCATGACTTATGTCTCGCCGATTCCAGATCCAAATGCCGTCGATACATACGCTCTGGCGATAAGCTGGAGAAGGATGCACGCATACGCGTACCCACCCACAAGTCTTCTACCGAAGATATTGGTGAAAATCAGGGAGGAACCATGCCTGGTCCTGCTAATAGCGCCGTTTTGTCCCAGCAGGGCGTGGTTCACGGATCTTCTAGATCTGCTGGTGGAAAACCCAGTGCAGTTACCCGAGATTCCGAACATAATCTCCCAGGCCAAGGGACGCTTCCTACACGAGCGTCCCGAAATGTTCAAATTGACTGCGTGGATGTTATCAAACAACATTCCATGTCGGAAGGCTTTTCTCGACAAGCTGCAGATTTCATCGCAGCTGCGAGGAGGAGGTCAACCTTCAAGTCATATAACAACAAGGTTAACAGATTTGCAGACTGGTGTAAAGAAAAGGGTATTGATACCTTTCAATCCACTATTCAGCAAATAGCAGACTTTCTTTTCAGGACTAGCTCCTGTCACAATTGCTGGATACAAGTCAGCTTTGGCATCAGTTATCCCTTATCTAACCAACAGGGATAGTCCAGAGGTGGCCCAGTTGAATGTGATGGTGAAGGGAATGAGCAATCTCCGACTGAGACAACCGGTAGTCATTCCAGCCTGGAGTCTATCTTTAGTGCTTAGTGTACTGGCCAAGCACCCTTTCGAACCATTGCGTTCGGCTAGTCTAAAGCATTTGACTCTAAAGGCGGTCTTTCTATTGGCAGCTTCCTCAGCTAGAAGGCGCAGTGAGATCCATGCGCTTTCGGCAGAGAGGGACCGATTTATTGTCTCCAGAGAGGGTCTGCGTCTACTGCCAAGAGCAGAGTTTATGTCAAAGAATCAATCTGAGATATCCCGGCAAACCGATCATTATACCGAAACTAACTAGATTTGATCATGATGTCAGTGTCTGGTGCCCAGTCCGTGCTTTGACTAAGTACAAGAAACGGACAGACTCGTTACGGTCGAATGATAGACATCTGTGGATCTGCCATAAGAAGCCATATGGCGCCGCATCCATGGATTCTATCTCCCGTTGGGTAGTCGAATGCATTCAGACTACCCATGAGATTGCGACTGGGCACCAGGTGCAATGCGCAATGGCACACAATGTTAGAGGAATAGCCGCCTCGACCGCCCTTTACAGTGGTGTTCCATTAGAGGACATCATGGCTGTTGCACAATGGCACTGTGAGTCCTCTTTCATGGATTACTATCTGAGGGATGTGTCAGACTCCGCCAATCCACTCGCTTTAGCTGTTTTGAAACGACCACACTGCTCTTCTCCCTTGTTTGGCATTTGTAAGAAAGAATTAGGAAGCAGACATGGTCGAGCGAGAGGATGTCAACCAGATTGTGTCACTGTAGGCCGGACAAGTGAATGGTTGGAGGCGCCACGTCTGGAATCCAAATATCATGAGGTAATTCAAGATTGAGAGTTTTTTGTATTATGTCTATATATCATGTTCATTCATCTTATATATTCATGCTCATTCCCAGGCTAATATATATATATATGCAAAGAGCAGTTAACCCTCTTGGCATATTTGTGTTTCAAGCATGATGCATGTTCGTGAGTGCTCTCCCTTTTCTTAGGAGAAAAAAGGGGGGGGGGGCAGTGATGCAAATGTGATTCGGTTCCGTTAACTTGATGGTCCTTTTAGGTCTCCATTAATCAAGTTTACGTCTAGCTCTTTCTCTAAGGAGCAAAAGTAGCAATTGATGGCTTGCCCCTTCCCACCAGGTTACTGACTAAATCTGGTGTATATCAGAAGTAATAGAATGGTGAGTATTGATCGAAGGAGAATGAAGGAAATTTCAATTTCCCTTTCTCCGAGATCTAACAATACTCACCATTCTATTACGCACCCAGCCTCCCAGCCCCACGGAGGCAAGCCATGGGTTTCTCTTGTTTGGTGGCTATGCAAACAATATGAGCTTCATGGCAAACAGGTACTCGGCAGTTGGGAGCCGGGTACCCGCTTCCAGGAGTCGGTAAAGCTTTCTAAGTCTATAGTCCTAGGGCCCAGCTATCAGGGCTAGCTGTATCAGAAGTAATAGAATGGTGAGTATTGTTAGATCTCGGAGAAAGGGAAATTGAAATTTCCTTCATTCACCAAGTGTCCACAATTTTGTTCATCACTGAGGCTAGTATGCCGAGGCATGTACTGGAATCGGGTGTTGGCAGCTGCCGGGTTAACAATGCCAAGTGGTTTGATCTTTGCAGATCCAGCATGAATAAACAGAAGCTAGCCAATGAAATAGAAGCAAGTTGGTGCACAATGTATGTTCCGAGACGTTTATCTTGACATTATCATTCCAGCTGAATGCAAGGATAACGTCACCTAACAACCATTTAATATCATAGACTGCTAGAACTTATATTCTCAAGGGTTGCCAGGTTACTGACAATGAGGTTGAGCTGCTGATGCTGTGTTACATTCATTGATCAGTGACTCGCAGAAGTGACATGTTTGGTGGCAGTCATACGCTGATATCCTATGTGTTCATTTAACATCCATTGTTGTCCGTGTTAATGACTTACTGACAGTAAGGTGATCTATTGATACATCTTGACAATGTTTGGTGGCAGTCATACATGTAGGCTTATATCCTTTGAGTTAATTTGATGTCCATGATTATCAGTGCATTTGTCACTTAGTAAGGGTGATCTATTGATACATCTGACAGAATAGCATAATGGAGGACTCATCGATGTTAAGTTTGCATCTTGTTTATGGATATTCCCGTGTCTTAAATCCGTTTTACAAAAAGAATCCTTTGAGTGTCTGGGAATTTTATCACAACATTACCATCTTTGTTCATTGAATTGCCTACTTTTGTTGCCGACTTCATCTACAGGCCCCATCCATGAGACGATGAACTACCTGACATAGCCTTCGGACCACATGTGAAAAACTTCATGCCTCATATTTACGCTCTCAGTTTATAGGTCAGAATACCTCTACAAGTAAATGCAAACCTGATCTCGTTCCACTATCATAATTACAACAGCGTCAAAGCAGTGTGTTTTCACTTCTATACGGGTCACCAACAAGCTGTGTATAGCACCATTTTGCATGGCCACAGTAACATGTCTGAATCACAGGCTATAGCTACTACTTTCTGTCATAATTTGCTATGAATTGAATTGTCTGTTTCTGTAATATCAACTCCCGATGTATCTTTATTAGTTATGCAAATGAGGCAGCTGTCGCTTCAATTGGAAAATTACGTCATCATCTGCCTCTCTTCCAGAGCAGACAAGTGCGTACTTAACTGGATACCTGTTAAACTGTTTCTATTCTGCCATTTCTAGTAAAACACTTCTTTAGCGAGAACTTCAATAGCTATCCTCAATTTCTGCACTGAATGCCTTGTCACATGGAGAGTTTGGACAGACCTTATGGATAGATTAAAATGAATCAGTTGAGCAGACAGTTCATCTTTAAAGTAGCTTTTGTTGTGCGGAAGACAATTTGCAATGTGTATTGGGACTGTTTCGCATCTTCAGAACCTCAAGCATAAGATATGTAAAAGATAGATTCTCACAAATATGGCAGTTATAGTTGTCTTCACAGATGTTTTAATAAATCTAAGTATATGCGTATTGAGTAATATGACATGCTTCTGTGGTTTGATGAGTTTCCTCAAAGTATCAAAGCTAATAGAAAATGTATCATCAGTAAATTAATTTTTAGCAGCTTCATTGAAGAGTGAGATAAAATCTAAATTTTCAAAAGAAAGTAATTCCTGACTTTGTGTCTTTGTTAGCATATCACAAATGCAATCCTTTCCATGATAAACTTTATTTTTGTGTCCCGCACATGTGCAACTTATATTATTTCTTTCTTAGACATTTAAGAAGGATTTATGGTCTTCACTGAGTATTCGAACTTCTTCCACCAGTCTGATATAGGGTCTTCTTGAATTGTGTATTATCTTGTATTATTATCAGATGCTTGGCCTTGGTATGGTGAGAAATCTAGCATCTTCACCTTTAGATAGCTTTGGCACACTGCTCCTTGGTTACCTATCTTTCACACATTTAACACTCTCATAGGGACTGTCTGTTTTTGAATAATTTGGTATGAGACGGTCACTGGCAGTGTATTATTTAAGCAGCCATAGGGTCTCCTCTGCAGTGCTGTCCTCATAAAAAGCGGTGCACTATTATTAAAACTATCTACTGACAAAGACTCCAATTCCGTCCGTAACCTCTGTCCGTAACGCAAATACTTTGGGCTCATGATACTAGTCAGGGAATAATTCCCCAGATTAAATTTTTGATACATTAGATAGCATTTAATTATAAGTAGATGGTATCTTACTGGGGCATTGTTCTCCATTGCTGATTATCCAGAGTGAAAATATTTTGATGCTGTCCGCGTTATGGATGGAATTGTCAATGCATGCCCCCTATAATGCTGATCTTATCATTCAAACCATGATGACTTTGAAAATTTTTAATTAACCATGAATGCTTTACAATGTCCACATATAAATGTGTGGTATTGAAAGCAAATAGATTATAGGAATAAAACTGCTGCAGTGTGGCAAAAATAGTTTGCTGCATTCTGTCCGTAACATTAAAAGAGTTGGTTGATTTATGTAAATTAGCCAAAATATTAGAAATTGGTCTCAGAAGAAATTTTTTTTTCATGTTAGATATTGCAGATATATGATTATAAATTAATATTAAAGTCATTCTGTTAAGAAAACATTTATTTTTACATGGTAAGGTTGACAGGTATTTGATTTGACCATAGAAGCAGGTGAGCAACCTTTTGATACTATATTTTGCACCTCCTTTGGAACATAAGGCAGGGTTTCACCCCTCTGGCCTACAATCTGGCTATCATTTGGCCACTTGAACAATCTCCTTCCCTGCTCATTGCTTCTCTCCACCCAGGAGAAAAAAATGAGAAGCACTGTAAAAACCATCCGTCCATCGGATCAAACATTATTTGATCACATCCATTTTGGTGTGCATGCTAGCGGCATATAAGCAGTTTTGAACATCATTCTAACGCTACATGCTAGTGGGGTATCAACATGATCAATAGGGCTGAGGTTCGTGAGGATTTTCACAAACTGAACTGGTTCACGATACAAATGTCTGAACCACGAACTGGTCAACGAACCTTTTCAATATGATTTTGTAAGCGAGAAATTATCCCAACAGAATATAACATTTAAAGCCAAGTGGCTTTACTGGCTAAATGCTAGAATTTAACACAAATGGAAAGTTCTGATAACAAAAAATAATATAAGATTCATAGCCAGCTAAGTTCCATTCATGGTCATGACATGTCTCAAGTCAAATACACCTACCATAGGCATAAATAAACCTAAGTGTTAGCGGCCAATAATTTTAACAAAAATGTACACACACGCACGCACGCACGCACGCACGCACGCACGCACGCACACACACACACACACACTGGGAATTTGCGATGCTGTATCATAGACCATGCATTCTAGGTCAAGTTCAACTCTTAACCGTAGTTAGCTATAGCTAACTAGATTACCAGTCAAACTTTGATAAATAGTTAACGAGCTAGTCAACTATAGTCAACCGGGAACCTGAGCTCGGTTCAGATGGTTAGGGCAAAATTTGTGTAAATTTCAAGATGACGGACACTGATCGCTTGCCATGAATAAATGCATATAAAAGTGTAAATATTTCATTAAATAACTTAGGTTTGATGAAATTATGCTTTCCCACTGTATGTCAATGTTCCCAAGCCCCTATTCCTTCCCACTTTATGCCATATGGACGCTTTTGACGTCTTAGCAGACAAAAATAACCCATTTTCGTAGGTCATCAAAACAGACGGCAGAAAGGGTTAATGGAGACTGGTACCCGGCTCCAAATTTTCGGCAATAGTAATTCAATGGCGAATCGGGTACCAACTAACTATAGTTAACTATTCAGCATTCGGTTTTGTATAGCGACTGCGCGTATTCAGTAAACCATGAAATTGACTATAGTTATCGAGTCATACTTGACCCTAGTTTGAAAATAATTTGCATTCATCATCAAATAATTTTAAAATTAAGTGTAACATGTTATGTATACAGCTTAGACAGCCTTGTGAGTATTGTCAAAAATTTGTCAGACCTGCGTACTTCAGCAGGGCTCGATTTTAACACTAACCCGTTAACCCAGGGATAGTAGAATTTCATGCGGGTTAGTAAAACTACACCTGCACTAACCCGTCTGGGTTAGTAATGCTCTCAGAAGAGGAAATACGAAAAAACAACACATAATGTCATTACATGTGTGTTCAGTATCCACCAAAAATTGGCAAACCCCCCAGATTTTCTGCTAGCTTCAATACTTTATTGAATATTTTGAAATTAATTTGTCCGGAAAGTCATTGCTGCCTTAGGCAGCAACAGCTTTCCAGACAAATTAATTTCAAAATACACGACAGCTTCTCTGTATGTATGCCTTGGAAATGAGTTTTATAGAGATTCATGGGTGAATGGATTAAAGAAGTGATCAGCTTTGAGCTTACAATCATTGGGTTAGTGAAAGGTGTTGCGGGATAGTAAAATCAATGATGCACTATTCCGTCTGGGTTAGTAGAAAAAATTCATAAAATCTACCCCTGTTCAGTGTTCATACGGTTCAGGGAAAACCTGGAACTTCCATGCTGGTATGTGAATGGAATTTGAGAACTAAATTTCCAGACCTAGAAAAACTGTACTTTTTTATAAAACTCATGGAAGTCATGAAAATCCGACAACCACTACTGTGAAAAATGATGCTATAAAAATAAGGTTTCCACATCACATGAAGGCAAATACAGGCTATCTGAACACATGTAGATTTCAAAATTTTCTGCTTTGAGAACTTGTGGACCCCATTTTTATCATGGATTTCAAATTTTTAGGCCATGGAAAGTGAGTGAATCTCACTTAGTGGAAGGTGTACAAACCCTGCAACCTGTACCAGTTATATCTAGAATGGTCTTTGTGTAAAAACCTCGATACCAGACCCAAAACGGATTAAATAATCTATTGTATCATTTAACCATTAAAATACACCAATACGTCAAGCCGGCAAAAAATTGGCCTCTGAAGTGGTCCTGGGAAATGTCCATTTTGCAGGCCAAGAGAAGAGTATTTTGGAAAATGTATCACTAGAAAGACTGGCTCGATAATCGAACACGTCATTTCAATGTTAAATTTTCTAAAGTACTCTTCTCATGGCCTGCAAAATGGACATTTTCTAAAAGAAAATTAAAATTTTCTTCACCAAATTTGACCATGACAGGGTTAAAGAATTGCACATTATGTTGATGTACTATTTTTGTGATCGATGATTGGTTTTACATACTAATCAATTAATGATCAATGATAACATTTTCTCATTTTTACCCATTCTGAAATTACATATGAATGTTCATGGATATTTCACCTTAATAATTTAAGTAATAATCTGTTGAATATTTTGAAACTAATCTGTTTGGAAGCTGTTGCTGCCTTAGGCAGCAACAGCTTCCAGTCAAATAAGTTTCAAATTATTCAACAGGTTTTTGGTATGGTGGTTTTGACATTAGCGTACTATTTCAGCGTTGTGTGGGTCAATGTCTGTACTATGGACTCGTAGAGAGTAATACTGTTTTGCAGTTGTAAAAATGAAATTATAATGGTATTGCCAAAAAAAAAAGAATCATCTACAATTTTAATATCGTAAATTTATAAGCAGTCATAATATGAGTAGTTACATCTAGAACTATTTATTAGATGTTCTTCAAAGTTAATATTCGAAGATTTTTCAGTTAAGCTGTTTAACTCCGCAAGCTTATGGGGTATACATCTGTACATGTATATATTATTTAAGCCTTAGCTCAGGAACAGTCTTCAGTCTAACGCTTTCTAGAGGTTTAGAAAAGTCTGGATGCCAATTGCCAGTTTTGTCCTGTTTAAATATGTTCCCAGTCAATGTATCAGAGCTACATTCAAAATTTACCGGAAATGGTCAAAATGTTACCACTCCATAGTTGGGTGACATATTTCAACCAAATTTGGCTAGATGGATTCTATGGTCGTAGGCTCTAGAAAGCTTTTCAGAATTTTGATATATTAAACATTTTTTTTGGGTGAAATCTTAGATTTTATTAAAAATCTGCCGGAAATGGTCAAAATGTTACGCCATCTTAGCTGCTTGACATATTTAAACAAAATTTGTCTAGATGGATTCTATAGTGGTAGATTCTAGAGCAATTTTTTCAGAATTTGGTTGATCAATTTTTTTGGTGAAAATCTTGAGATTTTATGAACATTTCTGGAAATGGTCAAAATGCTACTCCTTAGCTGCTTCACATATTTCACCCAAATTTGACTAAATGGATTCTATGGTGGTAGGCTCTAGAGCATTTTTTAAAGAATTTTTATTAATCAATTTTTTTTTGGGTGAACAATTACCGGAAATTGTCAAAACTCTACTCTTCATTAACCCGTTGGCAGATTTCAACCTAGTTTGGCTGGAAGGCCCTATGGGTATAGGTTTCAGAACTTGTGTACAGAATTTTGATTGTTAAATTTTTGTGTGAAAATCTGGAATTTTACGAAAATTTACCGGATATCGCTTAAAACGCTACTGCTTATTAACTGCTTGGGCGATTTCAACCAGACTTGAATGGAAGGACCCTATGGCGACAGGCTTCAGATCTAGTACGCAAGATTTAGTTTGGTCCATAACCGAGCCATTCATTTCTGAGGTATATTCTCAAAAATACTCTTCTCTTGGTCTGCGAATGTACATTTTCTATGAGAAATTGTCTTGAAAAAATTCAAATATTAAGGTGTTAATATAGCTAAACTGTCTTATGTTTATGCTTTTACTGCTTTCAGATGCATGTGCTGTAGCTGCAGCTGGATAGATCCAGTGGGTAAATCTTCTTAAGCTGGTTTAACCCTTTAACACTCAAATTTGCCAAAAACAGCTTCTGCAATGGTCTTGAGAGATGTCCATTTGAAGACCTATAGAAGAGTATTTTTTTTAATTTACCACTTAAATGTCTGGCTAGATAACCGAGCCAGTCATTCCAGTGGTAAATTTTCAAAAATAGTCTTCTCTTGGTCTGCAAATGGACATTTCTCAAGACCACAGAAGAAGTAATTTTTGGCTGATATGAGTGTTACAGAGTTAGAGATGTTTTTTCCTCATCTCCGATCTTGTGTTTTGGGTAAGAATTTTTGTAAAACAAAATATGAAATTTTCTTGAACAAATTCAAATATTACGGGGTTAATACAGCTACAATTGCTTATGTTTATGCTTTTAATGCTTTCAGATGCATGTGCTGTAGCTGCAGGCGGATATACGACACCATTCTTAATTCAACA
This sequence comes from Chaetoderma sp. LZ-2023a, assembly GCA_034401795.1. Lineage (NCBI taxonomy): Eukaryota > Metazoa > Mollusca > Caudofoveata > Chaetodermatida > Chaetodermatidae > Chaetoderma > Chaetoderma sp. LZ-2023a. The sequence goes on along the minus strand of CM067361.1, from coordinate 16,881,490 downwards.
TCAGAGATGATGAGTTACTAATCTGACGTCAGATCACAGACGTTCTTAAAAGAGGGATAAATGTCCACGTTCAGACATGTATTTTGACGATTTTTCTTATGATTGGAACCTCGGGTTATGAGTAAATAGTTGTATGTACATGAATGTTTCGTGTATACAAATATGCCAGTCGCTTACAAATCAACCTACAATCCACCTGCTTACCCTACGAGACAAACTCCAACATTATCGCGCAAAGGATATGGACTTAGCAATGGAAATGTGCCCAGTAGCAGATATGGGTCATCTACCGGTTATGGAAGCGGCCCGTCATATACAGAGCGGTTGAGTAAATTTAATGGCTCGTCAAGTTATGGAAGCACAGTGGGCAGAGTTCGACCGTTACCTGAAGGTAGAGGACCTCTGGGATATGATGGAAAGCCATTGTCACCAAGTTTTTCTGTCAAGCCACGCAAGTCCACATATTTGACAGTGAGTAATAGGCCACTGAAATCAGACTACAGCACAAAACCAGGGGGTAACTATGGGTCTTCCAGTAAAATAGGATCTCTTGACACAAAGTCGTCATCACGGACAACCTTTCGAGATCATCGATCATTAAGTCTTCTAGATATATGCAGAGGTTCTAACGATGGCCTGGTAAATGCTCACACGCCTTCACAGGAGAGATATACAGGAATGTATAGCACAAAATTTCATCATCCAACGGGGGGCAGTGCCCTTTCTCGATTGTGCAGTAAAGATCCAGTCGAAGAGATTCTTAGTTATGTACCACCGCGCTCACAACGAGCTACGAGCGTACTCACGGATAATACTTGTTTTTTGGATAATCGTTATGATAGCAATAGTGTAAGACGACCAGAGCGAACTTCATCAGATCGCGCTTCTGAGCGAAAATCATCCGCGGATAGTGCCAAGCGATCAAATTATAGTTTATCAGATAATGTGTCTGAACGACATTCGTCAACGGATAGAAATACAAACCGGCTCTCGGAGAGAAAATTGTCGCCAGAGAAGATAAAAGGTAAAACTGTATCGGATAGAAAACGTGAAAGAAATTTATCTGATAGATTGTCTTCCGAACATATATCTGATCGCTCACCATCTGAGAGACTATCATCGCCTGATTATTTATGTGAGACTCTGTCATTGTCTAATCGTTTACCGGATATTCCGAAGGATACACAATCCAGGGAAAGGTAATAATGCCATAGATTGCCTCATGCCTAGAAGATAGATTATCATATTACAGATTTAATGGTCACGCCAGCAAAAACCAGACTCGGCAATGATCTTGAGAACTATTTGCAGGGCAAGAGAAGTCTATTTTGAGAATGTACCACTGGAATAACTGCCTCATTAAATGAGCCAGTCATTTATGGTAAATTCTCAAAAGCAGTCTTGGCCCACAAATAGACATTTTTTATGCGAAAATCAAAATTTGAGTTTTAATCTTTTAAAACCCAAGCTGGTCAAAACCGATTTCGGCTGTGGTCTTGGAAAATATCCATTTGCAGACCAAGAGACTATTTTTGGAATTTTACCACTGGAATGACTGGCTCGATAACCAAGCCAGTCATTCCAGTGTTACATTTAAAAAAAATAGTCTTCTTGATCTGCAAATGGAAATTTTTTCTTCAAAAAAATTGAAAATTTTGTGAAGAAATTTGAGGAGCTAACGTGTTAATTGGGCAAGTGTTCAGGAATGTCAGGATTCGTCAACAACATTATAATTACCGGTAGTTAATAATGTAATTAATTTTGATTTGAAAAACCAAATTTTTTAGATGACGATTATTAAAACTTTCTTTCCATTGGAATAATTGACCAGCCGTTCTGGTACCGTGTACTTGTGAGATTTTCAAAACTAATCTTAGAGAGTGCATATCAATCCTTGAAAGTGCTTGAATTCCTAAATGTTTTTCAAGGCCGTTAAAACTTCTTGATATTAACATTGAATTGAATTTTAAATGTTTAAATTTAGCATGAAAATCTATTTTAATGCTCACAGTCTGGGTACTTTTGCGGGTATGGACACACAAAATTCAGCTTGGAATTCATGTGCCCTGCAGCCTGAATAAATAACTGCCTTTTAACCCTCAAATTTCCTAAAGAAAATCAAAATTTTCTCATACAAAATGTCCATTTGCAGACCTGGAGAAGACTATTTTTGAAAATCTACCATTGGAATGACTGACTCGCTTATCGAGCCAGTCATTTCACTGGTACATTTTCAAAAATAGTCTTCTCGTGGTCTGCAAATGGACATTTTTCAAGAGCGGCAAATGGACATCTCAAGATTTGAGTATTAAATGATCGACACATGTTGAATATTTTGAATATAATTGGATTGGAAACGTGTTTCTGTTTTTTGTTTGGGTAATATGTAACTAGTTAGTACAATTTTTAAAACGATAGAAGAATATAAAAATGTTCTCCATTGAATATTTTGAACATAATTGGATGGGAAATTCTTCCAATCCAATGGAGCAATCCAGTTTTACCTATGCCCTGCCTACCCCTAGCTACACTCCACCCACGCGTCACCATGTTAGGATCGTTCGATCCCTGACCTCCCTGACTATCAATTTCCAGACAACTATACTGGTAAGCTATTGAATATTTTGTAACTAATTTGACTGGCTGATGTTGCTCTCTATGACAGATTAGTTAAATTTGTTTCAATATATTCAACAGCATGTTTGTTAAATTGTAAAGACATACAATTCATGCAACAGTGCCTAGCCTGTCACCAATTAAGCGTTTGTGACGAACTTATCGACATCATTCGTGACATCATTGATTATGACATCATCCTACGTGTCACATAACTTAGTGAAAGTCAGTTAAATTGCAAGATAACCGTCCTCTACATTAGTCAGTTTTTTTAGCCTTGAGAAAATAATAATTTGTAGGGCTAAGAGAAGACTATTTTAGAAATTTTATCAATGGAATGACTGGCTGGGAAAACCGAGTAGACGTAACCCTTTAACACTCAAATTTGCCAAAAACAGCTTCTGCAATGGTCTTGAGAAAAGTACATTTTGCAGACTAATAGAAGAGTATTTTTGAAAATTTACCGCTTAAATGTCTGGCTCAATAACCGAGCCAGTCATTCCAGCGATACTTTTTGAAAAATACTCTTCTCTTTGGTCTGCAAATAAACATTTTCTAATAGAAAATTTTAATTTTCTGGAAAGATTTAAGAGTTAAAGGGGTAATACCAATGGACAGATTTGGTCAAAAAAATTCTAAATATGTGTTTATTGAATTAGAGGCAAGAGTTTAAACCTTTAACACTTAAATTTGTTCAAGAAAATGTCTATTTTCTCATAGAAAATGTCCATTTGCAGACCAAGAAAAAACTATTTTTGAAAATTTACAACTTGAATGACTGGCTCGGTTATCAAGCCAGTCATTCCAGTGGTAAATTTTCAAAAATAGTCTTCTTGGTCTGCAAATGGACATTTCTCAAGACCACCGCAGAAGCCGTTTTGGCTGATATGAGTGTTACAGAGTTAGAGATATTTTGTTCCCTATTTCCGACCTTGTGTTTTGGGTAGGAATTTTTGTAAAACAAAACATGAAATCGGTCTCGCCTTATATCTTTTTCAGGGCTACTCCATCCAGGGATACCTCTAGTCAAAGTGACAACAGTATCGGCCAATTGTCATCACGACAAAGCTCGAATACATCTTTGATTACCGCCAATAACAATAGTAATCATGTAAGTAAATCCGCACAGTCAAACTAGTGGATAGAGGGATGATTGGTGGTAACCACGTCTAGAGGCAGTGGTTTTCCGCAATAATGGAAAACAAATGGAATTCACGGAATTGGTAATCTGAAACAGAAAAAGGATTTTGAACCGGAAATCAACGGAAGATGGTATTTCTCTGCAAAATCTCGCTAAATTGAAATGGAAACATGATATTCAAACGGAAATTAACGGATAAAGGCATTTTCCTCAAAATATTCTGATATAAAATTGTAAATTATTAGACACCGATATATTCTTCACCTTGACTTCATACTTTTTGAACATACTAATAACACAATGTACGACACAAATTTGGCAGTTTGACTGCATTAAATGTACATGAAGCTTATATAGTTTACAAAACGGAAATGAAACGGAATCTGCAATTTGGTGTTCAAACAGAAAATGGCAAAATCTAAAACGGAAAACCACTATCCCTACAGGTCGTCTGGTAATCAGGTGGAAAGTTGTTATCCAGACCATCGTTTCAATCCGTTTTCGCATACATTCACCAAACTTGATGTATGAATGCATTACAACATAAGTCTGCATCATGCCTCTTGTTCATGGTTCATTGCATACCATAGAAAATTCAGGGTTTAATTTCAAGAGGTTTTCGTATACCTTAATTAAACATGGTATATGGATCAATTGTATGCTAAAGGTGTCCCACCTACCAAAAGTAGGTCATCGTGACCTAATTTTCATAAATCACTGAATATCATTGCTATATTGCACAATAGCTTGACCATTTTAAAGTCAAGTTAGCTAAAGCTAGTTTCTGCAGTCGATGCCTTGGTTTTTTAGAAATGCTCATTTGCAGGCCGAAAGAAGACCATGAACAATTCACCGGTGGAATGACTGGCTTGATAACCAAGCCAGTCATTCCAGTTGTAAATAAAAAAAATTTCTGGTAGCCTGCAAATTGGCGTTCACTAAGCAAATAAAGTAATTTTCTTGTAAAATCCTGACCATTGACCCTTTCGTCGACAAATCCCTGAAAAGTATATTCTTTACGATATAAAGGTTATTATGTTGAATATTTTGAAATTAATTTGATTGGAAGTTGTTGCTGCGCTTCCAGTCAAATAAATTTCCAAAATATTGAAGTTTTCTCGTATAGTAGTTTTGAAAATGAGATATGGGGAATTGATTGGTGAAAGGGTTAGCCGTCTGAATTGGAAGAATTAGACTGAACATGTTTAGTTGCCTCAACTGTCTGTTTGCTGAATTTCTGCAGACTACATTTTCCATGTGGTTTAACTGTAGCTATGCTGAATATTTTGAAAACAATTTGACTGAAAGTTGTTGGTGGCTAAGCCACCAACAACTTTCAGTCAAATTGTTTTCAAAATATTCATCATATCCAGAGTAACTGTCCACTGGAATTACTGTCTGGTGGCTTGCAGCGGTCAGACAGTTAACTCACTTGTCAATTATAATATAATTTTGTTATTTTCAGAATAAAGCATAAAATTGTCGGGTCACTATTTTCTTTTCCAGATATCTGTCTCTCGATACCACAACTCTGGGAAAGTGGGACTCAGAAACTTAGGAAATACGGTGAGTGTGAATAGTTCATTCTCTCTCTCCCTCCCTCCCTCCCTCCCTTCTCTCCCTCCCTCCCTCCCTCCCTCCCTCCCCCTCCCTCCCTCCCTCCCTCCCTCTCCCTCTCTCTTTAACTCTTTAATTCTCAAACCGGCCAAAACCACTTCTGCAGTGGTCTTTGTGAAATATCCATTTGCAGACCAAGAGAAGACTATTTTTGACAATTTACCGCTTGAATCATTGTCTCGATTAGCGATTGCAAACATTTATTCATAGTTCAAAAGGTTAAAATGATAAAATGGGAATTCAGAATGGAGTGAGGAAATTTATCGTAGATTCTCGTTCGACGTACTATGTATACAGTTCTCCTTCAAACTATAAATAAATGCGCCTTGCCAAGATAAAATGGGGCTCTGTGCCAAGATAGCTGGATAGCTTCCCCATGCGTACGTTATAGATTACTGATTAGACCGTAGACGTCATATTTACTGGCCTGGTGCCAATTACACAGGTAGCATTTATTCAAATATTGTTAATTTGTCCTGATTGTGACCCATCTATTTTTCCGTAAACAGATTACCTTACTGCTTGTATCATGTATATTATGTGGAATTCTTCACAGTTATCCATTTGAAGGTGTTATCCGTTAATAAAAAAACAAAGATTGCATTCTTCAGTGGACGAATCCAATGTGTCGCTTAAGTATCTGATATAATCAATAAAGGAATCTAGTTAAAAAGCTATGGCTCACCCATCTCTAGCTATGCTCCACCCATGTTGGGATTGATCGATCCCTACACGCTCTGAATTTAATTTAGAAAACTATGCGGGTAAGCTGTTGAATATTTTGAAACTAATTTGACCGAGTGTTGTTGCTGCTGTTGAATATTTTGTAACTAATTTAACTGGGCAGTCAAATTAGTTTCAAAATATTCAACAGCATGTTTTTAAAATAGTAAAGACATACAATTTGTACAACAACGCTTAGTCTGTCATCAATTAAGCATTCGTGACTAACCTTAGGCTGTCATTCATTACGGAATTGATTATGATGTCATCCTATATGCCGCGTTGCTGATTATGATGTCATATGATTGATTGATAAATTGGATGCCTCCATTGCATCATATGTTAGCAGATGTCACAAAATTGGTGTTGGTCCGTCACAAAAATGGCAATCGTCTGTTAGGAAAGTGTCTGAAATGTATATATTTGGAGAATTTACAATTTAATAAATATTCTGTTTATTAATTTGAAACTAATTTGCCTAGATGCAGCAGCTCCCAGTCAAATTAGATTCAAAATATTCAACAATTTACATGTATAATTACCTTGAACTTGTGATTCAAATACACTTACAAAGTGGGAGCTTGTAACCTACTTGTGGTTAGAAATGGGCGTCAGAGCGGCGCATAGATAGAAATAGGCCCCTCTATTATTTGATAGCCTGTCACTATTCTAATGATAGAATGCAAAGTGAAGATATAACAGTGGCCATTTTCTTTTGGCCAGAGCCTATTAACCCTTTCGTGACAAAACTGACACAAAACCGGCCTCCGTAGTGGATTTGAGGAATGTCCATTTGCAGACCAAGAGAAGACTATTTTAGAAATTTTACCACTGAAATGACTGGCTCGGTAACCGAGCTAGTGATTACAGTGGTAAATTTTCAAAAATAGTCTTCTCTTGGCCTGCAAATGGACATAATATAAATAAATATTTTAATTTTTCGAAGAAATTTAGGTTAAGAGAATGGTTTCATCCCTTTAAGAGAATAATTATCTCCCTTTAATATACATTTGTATAGCATACAATGTAGTCATGCTGAAAATGCACCTGGTTTGAGTTTCTGTTTAATCATTTAATCCTCGCACCGACCAAAAACCACTTCTTTAGCGGGCTTGAAAAATTGCCATTTTGCAGACCAAGAGAAGACTAATTTTGAAAATTTACTGCTGGAATGACTGGCTCGATAACCGAACCAGTCATTCTATTGATTCATTTTCATAAAATAACCTCCTGCTCTGCAATTTAGCATTTTAAACACTAATGATTAAATTTTGTCAAAAAAATTAAATAGATTTGTATCTGCCTATTGAATGTCCATTTACAGGCCAAGGCCCAAGAGAATACAATTTTTTTACTATTTACCATTGGAATGACTGGCTCGCTAACCGAGCCAGTCATTGTAGTGGGAAATTTTCAAAAACAGTTCTCTTGCGATGCAAATGAACATGCTGAATGAAAAATGTATATTTTCATGAACAAATTTAACTGCTGAAGGGTTAATGGTTAAATTTGGTCAAGAAAATTTAAATATCTGCTCATTGAATGTCCATTTACAAGCCTAGATTTCTCGCTGGAATGACTGGCTCGGTAAATTTCCCAGAATTCATTCTCTTGGCCTGTAAATGACCATTCCACAATACCATAAAAGAGGTCATTTTTTAGCCGCCATGACTGTTAAAGGGATACGTAATTTATGACGTGCTGTATAGCGTGTGTGTGTGTGTGTGTGCGTGTGTGTGCGTGTGCGTGCGTGCGCGCGCCTGTTTCTCCTTCGATCAATACTCACCATTCTGTTACTTCTGATATACAGCTGGCCCTGACAGCGGCTCTAGGATTATAGACTTAGAAAGCTTTACCGACTCCTGGGAACCGGGTACCCGGCTCCCCACTGCCGAGTACCCGTTTACCATAGAGCTCATTCTTGTTTGCATAGCAACAAGTGCAATACATGCTTTTCGCATTAGGGATTTTAGTGTTTTTTAAAAAGATTCTAAGTCTTTAATCGGTGATAGTTTGTGCGCTAAAGGAATAACTAAGGACTATGGAGAATACCGCCCAAGATAACCAGGTTGTATTGTTCTTTATATCCATAGTTAAAAGACTTAGGTCTCTAAATTTCGTTGTGTCGCATGTTCCAATTTCTAACCCCATAGAATCTGGGACGTGTGCTAGCAACGATATATGCCAGACGATCGCCTTCTTTAAACCCCAACAGGCGATCGGCAGATATGAAAATAGGTGTTTGCTACGGTATTTCTAACACGAATATCGGCTGACGTCGTTCTCCGTAGAATCCGAGCGGGTGACGTCACACCCGGTCACTCGGATGTTTATGTGAAGAAAAATTTTTTCATTAATTCGCGCATCTTATTCTGGGTGCTGCGTACTAAAAAATGGTACCGGAAACTTTAGAATGATCAAGTTTTTCGTGTGATCACGATCGGTTTGCAATGATCGGTGGTTTCAAAATTCTTGAGTAGATGCGTGGTCTGCGGTTTTACCGTGTGAGACAGCAGTTGTTATACATTTTGTTGTTTTCTTCACATATCGTGCTGCGTTCGTTAGGAGTATAATTTATATTGATTAGTAAATATACCCTGAATGCTATGCGATATGATTCCTGGAGCCGTTACACATCCTGTAGGATCTATTATGGGTGTGTTGTGCCCGCCGCGTTCTTGTCGTCATAATCAATGCGATCGTTGTTGTAACGTGGCGGGGTGGGGTGCGGGAGGTTACGGTTAATTTATGAGTCAAAATATTTGAAAATTAATTGTCTGCCTTCCATCCGTGTCTCGTTCCGCTTGTTTATTGTAGGTTTGTGCTTATTTTATAGGCCAAGCCAGCCCCGCCATCATGTGACGACTGCCATAAGTTTGTCCGTGTTATGTTCAAGGACCATGTCTGTTTTAGGTGTGCCCTGTGTAATATAGATCATAGGTGTAATGTTTGTGCAGTGTGGTCCGTCGAAACGATGGTTAAGTTCCTTGCCCAGAAGGACTTGGCTGGGTCTGACGTGGGGTCAGGCGGTCCGAGAGGAAATCGTGGAGCGCCCGGTTCGGCCGGTGGGGGTGCTCCACGTCCCCAGCTGGAGGTGGCGGAGATGGCACCGCCGGCGTGGTTTGGTCCGGCTATGCAGGGTTTTCTGCATAGCGTTCTGCCCACGCTGGTGTCGTCCCTGCTACCAAAGGTTGGGGGGCAGTTTCTCCCCATGCCTGGTACGGATCCTGTCTTCGGACAGGATTCTGGACTGGTTACCGAGGGGGCCGTCTCGTACGGCCCCCTGGCGGGTCCGTCTGGCTTCGGCCAGACGGGTTCTGTCTCTCTGCGGCCACCTCCGGGTGGTCCAGTAGCGGTGGCCGGTCCGTCAGGTGTGGGAGCCGTCCGCCAGGACGGCTCCACGGTTTATTCGTCTAGTGACGGCTCTTCGGAGTCTGAAGACGATGAGGCCGAGGAGGAGAGGTTGCTGCGGCCCGTGAAGCCGCAGGTGGAGAATATGGAGGTTGATTCCGTCCTGGACGGAACCGGCCTCCATTTGTCTGGTTTGGCGCAAGCCAGGTCAGCGGCTCCGCCTGCGGCTGAGGCCAATCCGTTACCGTGCACCGGTTCCGCGCGGCTTGGTTTGTCACCAGCCGTTAGGGGAACCGGTGTGCCGGGCCAGGCGTGGTACTCACCTATCTCGCCTGGTCCGGCAGCCGGACATGGGGTGCCGTTGGCGCCCGTGGCCGGCTATGGTTCCGCGACGGTTACGGGTCCGTACGGTTTTCCGTGCGGACCTACCCCATGGACCGGAGTGTTTCATGGGGTGGCGGCGGAACCATGTGGTAGCGGAGTGCCTGGCGTGTCAGCCGTGGCTCCTGGCCGGGAGGCCATGGCTGGCAGACCCGTAAACATGTCTACGGGTGACGTGTTTGCGGGAGTATCTTCTTCGGAGTTAGACTGGTCTGATGCTCTGGCGTGGCTAGCCAGAGTTGACCCGTCTGTGGTTTCGGCCACGGCCGATGAAGATGCGCCCCGTCCGTCGGTTGCGTCGATTAGGACGGGGATTTTGCCCGCGGCCCGGATCCAGTCAGTGGGACTGGATCCACGGTTCATTGAATTGTTGGATGCTATTTATAGCAAACAACTAATGACCAAGGGTCAGCTCCCTGCGGCCTCCAGGGAGGTGCGGGCAAGGTGCCGTATTCCGCGGGGTGAATACGACAGGTATGGTGTAGTCCCGTCGGTCACGGAGGATGACCGATGGGTACTGGGCGTCCAAAGTGCCGGTTCGGGTGGTCCCGGTCCGGCACTAGTGGATAAGGCCCAGGTACACCAGGAAGAAGTCCTGGCCCTATGCGATGAGGGTGTGAGGGCAGCCATGAGCGCTGTCAATCACTCCTATCGCCTACTTCAGTCGGTGTGGGCTGAAGCGGGGGCAGGCCACCCTGTGCCACCTGTGGCGCTATCGTGCGTTAATGACGGCTTGGTGCTGTCAATGGACGCATTGGCAAGGGTGCAAGCGCGTGTGACGAAGTCCAGGAGGCAAATGGTCATTGACCATATGCGTCCGGCTACGGCAGTCAAGGAGCGTCTTCTTGGGACGCCCCTGACAGGGCCTAGCATCTTTGGTGGCCAGGCGCGGGCCATCTTAGAGGACACCGCCAGCATTGCGCAGAATCGGTTAGCGGTGAATCTCCAGCTAGAGCTGGTGCGGCAAGCGCACGCACTAGGGGCTGTGGGCAAGCCGCTAACCGGACAGCCTTCTAAGAAACAGAAGAAGCATAAGGGCAAGGCGAAAGCCAGGCCTATTGCGGCTTCTGTTTCGGCTGGGTTTTCTGAGCCGCCGCCGGCAAAGAAACCCAGGAAGGCTGTAGAGGCGCCTACCCTTCCCAATGTTGCTCCTGACCGCCCTAGAGGTGGTAAGGGCAAGGGGAAGGGTAAGGGTAAGGCCTCAAAGGGCGGACAGAAGGGGCCGAAGCGTACCTGAGGGTACGCAAGCTCCCTTCATATCCGCCTGGACCGCACCTGTGCGACAGGAACAGCGGTGCCAGTTATACCCGTCGTGCCTAGAACGAAATGGTTCTCACTCTCTCTCGTTAAGAAAGAGGGGGGGCGGACTGCGAGCCGGACAACCCCGTTAGACGTCGAGGCGTCTATGGTGGGTGGAAGGCTCATGCGTTTCGTCGAGGCTTGGCGAGGTGTGACGTCAGACAGTCTGGTCCTGGGATGGTTATCCCAGGGTTACATGCCGGAGTGGTGGGACTTTCCGCCGCAAAATCTGTCTTTGGCACCAGTCTGGACACCCGTACCAAGGGAGCCAGACAAGTTAGAAGCCGTTCAAAAGGAAGTGTCGGGTTTGCTTCTGAAGGGAGCAATAAAACCAGCAAACCGGAACACTCCAGGCTTCTATTCAAACATGTTCCTTGTCCCCAAGAGCACGGGGGGATGGAGACCCATACTCAATCTCAGGCCATTAAATTGGTTTATCCATACGCCTCGGTTCCAGATGGAAACACCGAGGTCGGTAATGGCGGGATTGAGGAAAGGAATGTGGTGTGTATCGATCGATCTGAAAGATGCATATTTCCACATTCCGATCAATCGGAGTTGGCACAGGTTTCTGAGATTTGCGTTTCAGAATCAAGTATGGGAGTTTACAGTTCTCCCGTTTGGCCTGTCGACAGCTCCGAGGGTTTTCACAAGAGTGGTCCTTGCGGTGACAGCGTTTCTCAGAAAAGAGAACGTGGCGCTACACACCTACATAGACGACTGGCTGCTCAAGGCAGACTCGGCAGCCAGGTTGAACGTGGATACTGCTCTGACTCTGAAGTTACTTTCAGATCTAGGCTGGTTAGTCAACGAGGAGAAATCCGAGTTGACACCCACTCAACATTTCGTTTATTTGGGGATGCGATTCGACCTCGAGGAGGGCAGGGTTTACCCGTCAGAGCCCAGAGTGGTGTCTCTGTTAGCCATCCTCGGGAGTTTTCGAGTGGGAAACCACATTCAGGCGAGGCGGTTCCTTCAGATGCTGGGCATGATGGTCTCCATGGAGCAGGTTATCCCGTACGCTGCTCTAATGCGAAGACCTATCCAGTTGTATCTGATGTCTCTGTGGAAACAGAGAACAGAACCCCTGTCAAAACTGGTGCCAGTTTTGGAGCCGATAATATCGCATCTTCTATGGTGGAAACAGCGTCAGAATCTCCTAATAGGGGTTTCGCTGCACCTACCCCACCCCCAGCTGTCCGTTTACACGGATGCATCGCTGGAAGGGTGGGGTGCCTGCCTGGGAGAACACCAGGTCTCGGGCACATGGACTCTCCCGGAGAGTCAGCTGCATATCAATCTGTTGGAAATGATGGCAGTGGAACTGGCGTTGGAAGAATTCCTTCCGATGATCAGGGGCAAGGTGATATTGATACGGTCGGACAATTCGACAGTAGTATCATATATAAATCGCCAAGGAGGGACCAGGTCGCCCACCCTGTGCATCAGGGTGTGGCACTTGATTCAATGGTGCAGGAATTACTCGGTTGTTTTGAAAGCAGCTCATATTCCTGGCCGATTGAACATTCTGGCGGATGCTTTGTCTCGCAGACAGAGAATCCTGCCAACAGAATGGTCCCTCAACCCTCCAGTTCTACGACGGATCTTCGAGCATTGGGGCAAACCCAACGTGGACTTGTTCGCCACAAAGGAAAATGCTCAAATCATGACATATGTCTCGCCGATTCCAGATCCAAATGCCGTCGATACAGACGCTCTGGCGATAAGCTGGAGAGGGATGCACGCTTACGCGTATCCACCCACCATTCTTCTACCGAAGGTATTGGTGAAGGTCAGGGAGGAACCGTGCCTGGTCCTGCTAATAGCGCCGTATTGGCCGAGCAGGGCGTGGTTCACGGATCTTCTAGATCTGCTGGTGGAAAATCCTGTGCAGTTGCCCGAGATTCCGAACATAATCTCCCAGGCCAAGGGACGCTTCCTACACGAGCGTCCCGAAATGTTCAAATTGACTGCGTGGATGTTGTCAAACAACGTTCCACGTCGGAAGGCTTTTCTCGACAGGCTGCTGATTTCATCGCGGCTGCGAGAAGGAGGTCAACCTTCAAGTCATATAACAACAAGGTTAACAGATTTGCAGACTGGTGTGAAGAAAAGGGTATTGATACCTTTCAATCCACTATTCAGCAAATAGCAGACTTTCTCTGTGAGCTGTTCTTTACAGGACTAGCTCCCGTCACAATTGCTGGATACAAGTCAGCTTTGGCATCAGTTATCCCTTGTCTAGCCAACAGGGATAGTCCAGAGGTGGCCCAGTTAAACGTGATGTTGAAGGGAATGAGCAATCTCCGACCGAGACAACCGGTAGTCATTCCAGCCTGGAGTCTATCTTTAGTGCTTAATGTACTGGCCAAGCACCCATTCGAACCGTTGCGTTCGGCTAGTCTAAAGCATTTGACTCTAAAGGCGGTCTTTCTATTGGCAGCTTCCTCAGCTAGAAGGCGCAGTGAGATCCATGCGCTTTCGGCAGAGAGGAACCGATTTATTGTTTCTGGAGAAGGTCTGCGTCTTCTGCCAAGAGCAGAATTTATGTCAAAGAACCAATCTTTGAGATATCCCGGCAAACCGATCATTATACCGAAGTTAACCAGGTTTGATCGTGATGCCAGTGTCTGGTGCCCGGTCCGTGCTTTGACTAAGTACAAGAAACGGACTGACTCGTTACGGTCGAACGATAGACATCTGTGGATCTGCCATAAAAAGCCTTATGGCGCCGCATCCATGGATACTATCTCTCGTTGGGTGGTCGAATGCATTCAAACTACTCATGAGATGGCGACTGGGCACCAGGTGCAGGGCGTAAGGGCACACGATGTTAGAGGAATAGCCGCCTCGACCGCCCTTTACAATGGTGTTCCGTTAGAGGACATCATGGCCGTTGCACAATGGCACTGTGAGTCCTCATTTACGGATTACTATATGAGGGATGTGTCAGACTCAGCCAATCCACTCGCTTTAGCTGTTTTGAAACGATAGTTAGTGACCACACTGCTTTTCCCCTTTTTTCACTTTGGTAAGAAAAGAACCTAAAGCAGGCATGGTCAAGCGAGAGGATGTCAACCAGATTGTGTCACTGATGGCCGAACCGGTGAATGGTTGTAGGCGGTACGTCTGAAGTCCTGTTATCATAAGGTAATTCAACAAGTGAGAGTTTTTTGTATTATGTATATGTATCATGTTCATTCATCGTATATATTCATGCTCATTCCAGGCTAATACAAGCGATATGCAGGGAGTAGTTAACCCTCTTGGCATATTGGTGTTTTCAGGCGAGATACATGTTCGTTAGTTCTCTCCCTTTTCTTAGGAGGAAAAAGGGGGGGGGGCTGTGACGCGAATGTGATTCGGTTCCGTGAACTTGACGGTCCTTTTAGGTCTCCGTTAGTCAAGTTTGAAGTCTAAAATCTTTCTCCAAGGGGCAAAATTAGCATGTATGGCTTGCCCCTTCCCACCAGGTGACTGATCAAATCTGGTGTATATCAGAAGTAACAGAATGGTGAGTATTGATCGAAGGAGAATGCAGGAAATGTCAATTTCCCTTTCTCCGAGATCTAACAATACTCACCATTCTGTTACGGACCCAGCCTCCCAGCCCCACGGAGGCAAGCCATAGTTTTCTCTTGTTTGGTGGCTATGCAAACAATATGAGCTCTATGGTAAACGGGTACTCGGCAGTGGGGAGCCGGGTACCCGGTTCCCAGGAGTCGGTAAAGCTTTCTAAGTCTATAATCCTAGAGCCGCTGTCAGGGCCAGCTGTATATCAGAAGTAACAGAATGGTGAGTATTGTTAGATCTCGGAGAAAGGGAAATTGACATTTCCTGCAGTCTGTATGTGTGCGTGCATATGTATGTGTGTATAATGTGTGTGTTTTCTGTTGATATTCCAGTGCTTTATGAACTCTATCATCCAATGCCTAAGCAATACAAGACTACTGCTGGAATTCTGTCTACGTGATGATTATCACCTTGAACTCAACAAATCTATGAGCAAGATGAAAGGCGCACTGATTACTGGTAATTACATGATGATGATGATGAG